>JASAMY010000751.1:0-122310 GCA_030248085.1 Paralinhomoeus sp. GSCO2_6 | reverse complement strand
CACACCAACACTTACTAGCTTCGGATGTCATTCGCTGGCGTCGCTCGTCTTACAATGAGAGGTGCTTGGGAAGAGCCGCACTCGGTTTGGGGCCAGGACTTACCAAAAGCAGGCGTTTGGCACGTAGCTCCGAGCCAGCCGGCGGCGCAGCGGCATCGCCCGGTCGACTCGTCGCAGTCGGCGCCGTAGTAGCATTCGCAGCGCTCGGCGCACTTCTGCCCGAACCGACCCGGCGACAAGCTGAGCGTGGTCGAAACAGTACTGTTAGATGAGCGCAAGAGGCGCGTCCGTCCACTCGCTCACGCGTTGTGCAGTTGGTGCCGAACTGGCCGAGGGGGCAGAGACAGTCGCCGCTGACCGCCTCGCAAGCTGACGAACCGCACGTGCAGCTCTCGGAGCAGTCGACGCCGTAGCGGCCGTCCTCGCAGCTGCTTTCGCAACGTCGCCCTGAACGCGTCGCCGATCGATGCGATCAGGCACCGACCAGCCTCAACTCACTACACAAACTGTCCAGACGTACCGGTATAGCCCGGTCGACAGAAGCAAGCTCCATTGTCGGCGGCGCAAGTCGCTCCGTTGAGGCACTCGCAGGTGCTTTCGCAACTGTAGCCGTAGCGGCCAGACGGACAGGCTGAACAGGAACACCAGGCAAAGCAGACGTCGGTAACGTTGGCAGGTCACACTTTCTGCATACCGAGTTGGCACTTGGTCCCATGTGTTCCTTTCGGGCATTCACAACATCCGGTGACAGGATTACAGCCCGCACCGCTGCAATCGCAACGCTGACTACAGTTGAATCCTGAAAGCAGTGGGTCCACGCCACTTTATTCCGAAGCGTGAAAGTGAGTAAAGGAAAGGATAATTTGACCATAGGAGCCGGCGCCACAACTTTGCTCGCAGTAAGGCCCAATAACTCCAGGAGGGCAGTTGCAGGAGCCGTCGACGGCGTTGCACGTCGCCCCCTTCTTGCAGCGGCACTTCTCCTGACAGCCAGCGCCGTATTCCCAGGCGTCACAAACTGAAAACTCTCCAAGATTCGCTCGTTTGCGAGTCACAATTGCCGAGGCGCCGCACAGACCGTCGGCGCAGTGGGTGCCCTTGAATCCGGGTGGGCAGAGGCAGCGACCGGTAGCCGGATTGCAGCGGGCGCCGTTCTGGCAGCTGCACCGCCGCTCGCAGTTGGTACCGAAGCGGCCCTCTGGACAAGGCTGCTGGCAGCGCGTGCCGATGTAGCCGGCCGTGCAGAGGCAGGAGCCGGTCGCCGCGTCGCAGCTGGCGCCGTTCTCGCAGACGCACTGCTTGGAACAGTCGCTGCCGTACGTGCCGGCAGCGCAGCCCTGCTTGCAGGCGGGCCCCTTGTGCCCCGCCTTGCAGTGGCACTGCCCCGTCCGAGGATCGCAAGACTCGAACTCGCCGCAACTGCAGCGCTGACGACAGTCGGGCCCGTAGAAGCCCTGGGGACACAGGTCCGCGCAGCTCTGGCCCACGTAGCCGGCGGGACAGCGACACTGGCCCGTGATGTGATCGCACGGCTGATCGTCGTGGCACCGACACGGCAGCGCGCAGTGCTCGCCATAGAAACCTTGCACGCAAGCTGCAGGCAGGCGCGTTCCCATGTGTAGCTTCTGCACTGGGAACGCGGAACACCGCCTCCTCCTGACTCACTCGTGTTGCAGAATTGGCCTCGCCATCCGGGCTGGCAGAGGCACTGGCCATTCCACTTGTGGCACAGAGCGCCGTTGTCGCAGACGCAACGGCCGGCGCATTCGGATCCGAAGGTGCCCTCAGCGCAGTCGAGCTCGCAGCGAGCTCCTCTGTAGCCGGGCAGGCAGATGCATTCTCCAGTCGTTGCATTGCAGGACGCCCCATTCACGCAGTCACACCGGCTGTCGCAGTCGGCGCCGTAGTAACCGAACGGGCACGCTAGGGCGCATCAACTCGGACCAGATGCACACAAACGAATAAGGGGTATGGTGGCGTACTAAATTGGCATCGATCGCCAAGACTTCCGGGTGGACACAGGCATTTGCCAGTCTCGCCATCACAGTCGACGCCGGCCGCACAGGCACAACGCTGCAGGCAGTCGGCCCCAAAGCGACCAGCTGGACATTCTGAACATTGATGGGCACTCTTGTGCAAGGGATTCTTTGAAACTACCGTATACATTCTACATACAGTATGTCTCTGTGAGTGTGCACCCATACAACGCGCCCATATAGGACGCGGCCGTGCTTGTCGCGAATAGCGTACCCTTCTGGCAGTGTTGGCCCGTGAAGCCAGGCTTGCACTGGCAGACACCGGTAGCCGGCTCACAGTCGGCGCCATTCTCGCAATGACAGAGGCGCTCGCAGCCGGGACCCCACCTAGATAGAGTAGGAAGCGTGTCCGTCTGGATCTTGGTTTTCGAGCTAACGGCTCTCACCTCAGAGGGGCACAGCTCCGCTCGCACGACGGGCCCACTCTTCCTGGAGGGCAGTGGCACTCACCAGTGGCGCGATCGCAGTCGAACCGACGCACGCTGCCGTCGGCACCGCTCACAACTAGAGTGGTCGGGTCGGACGGAAGGAGCGGTGTCGACGAGCCGGCGAGAGAAAGGGACAAAGTGAGTAGGATTACCGCAGTGACACTCTTCTTGACACAGCTTGCCGAAGCGGAATGGCGGACACTCGTGCGCGCAGTCAGCGCCGTACCAGCCGGGAAGGCAGTCGCACTGGCCGCTGACGGGATGACACGCGGAAGCGGCGTTCTTGCAGGCGCACTTCTGGTCGCAGCCAGCTCCGAAGCGTCCATCGGGACAGTCTGCCGACAGCGGAGCGTCCAGCACGGCGCCGACGCGGACGAGGACCGCTGACCGACCGTGTTCGCATCGAGAGCCCGTCCTGCCAGGAGGGCAGCGACAACGGCCGTGGACGGGGTCGCAGCCGCCGGCTCCGTCTCTGCCGCAGTCGCAGCGTCGCTTGCAGCGGTCGCCGAAGAAGCCGTGCGCGCAGAGGCGCTCGCATCGCCGCCCACTGAAGCCTGGCCCACACAAGCAGCGGCCCCACTCGTCGCACGCTGCGCCCTTCTCGCACAGGCACTTCTTGCGACAGTTCTTGCCGAACGTGTCTTGCGGACAACCTGAATGAGAGCACACAGCTACGATGCTTCCTCTGAATGGTCGTTCCTCTCTGCGCAGCAGACGTTGATCGCAGGCGGCGCCAACGTAACCAGCCGGACAGAGACACTCTCCAGTGACCGAATGGCAGGCCAGATTCTTCCGCTCGCACAACTTGCAGGAGAGGCTGCAGTCTGGCCCATACGAGCCTTTGGGACACGCTGAAAGACGGGGCTACTACGGCAACTGTGTTTCAGCTCCGTGTCCCACTAACGTGTGTCGCAGATGGGCCCACGAAAGCCGGCCGGGCAGGCGCAAGCGCCCGTCTGTGCGTCGCATTCTTGCTCCGGGCGACACTCGCACACTCCTTCGCAATTCGAACCAAATGTGCCAGGTGGGCAGTCTGCAAATGCGCTCCAACCCAGTGAACGCTTCGTACATGGTGTCGTATGTACAGGTTTTCGTTTGTACATGTTGTTGTATGTGCAATGTACAGTAGGAAGACGCACTCTCTTTGCAGTCGATGCCCGTGTAGCCCGGGGGACAGAGGAAATGGCAGTTGCCGCTGTACGGATCGCAAATCTGGTCGACAGACGTGCAAGCGCATCGTTTTCGGCAGTGCGGACCGTACCAGCCTTGCCGACACGTATGCTCGCACATGCTGCCCATGTAGCCGGACTTGCAATTGCAAGTTCCCGTCTGAACGTGCGGGGCTCGCGCGTAGGACACATCGACTCAAGCTGTGTTCCACCGTATACTTGTGGGTCACAGCCAGTCGCCTTTTGGTTGTCACAGCTGCACGGCAGCCTGCAGTTGCGTCCGTGCGTGAACGCGGCGCACGTCTCATTGCAGTGTCGGCCACGCAGGCCTGTCGGACAGACGCAGTCGCCAAACTGGCGATCGCAGCGATCGTCTGGACAGCTCATGTTGCAGGGGAGGCTGCAGTGCCTCCCGTAGAATCCTGAAGACGTCGTCGTTGGCGTCGGTGTGTTTAGTGCGGGCGGGCACATGCCTGGCCTGCACTGGTGCTCGCAGTGGGCGCCGAAGTGTCCGGGTTCGCAGTAGCAGCGGCCGGAGACGTGGTCGCAGCTGCGGCCGCAGTCCGAAGGGCAGCGCTGGGCGCAGCGCAGACCCCACCGGCCGGCGGGACAGCTCTCGTCGCACACCACTCCCGTCCAGCCGGCGCCACAGAGGCAGCCGGCGCGATCCTCGAAGCACTGGCCACCGTTCGCGCACTCCGAGCAGTTGAACGCGCAGTCCGCGCCGAACCAGCCGTCCGCGCACTCTGCAACTGTGCCGCATTGATGTCAGCTACGTTGATACGCGCCACACATAGGTACATGCACATCTACCTGTATAGTATACTATATATAGGCATGTGGCGCGAAATTCAATGCAAGTACTACGTCTACACGTATTAGTATCCAAGGGGATTCACTGCCAACTTTACACATTGTATCGCTAATATCTCGGTTGCTGCAAAACATATCTTTCCGAAAGCCATACACGATACACGAGCTATCTGGCTTGGATGTTCAGATGATTAGGTGCCAAAAAGAGCGAAAAAGTTAGCAGTGGTATTTACGTGGTTTATTAAGGTGTTCTGGTGCCTAGAGTGAGCAAGCAAAGGTACGGTGTCCCCCGAAACGGGCGCGTTTGACGGTGTATTCGAAGAGCAATGTCGACACAACAACTGTAAAGGATGGGTAAGTAGGCGGCAGGCTGTGTGCAGTGAGCACTACAAGCAGACCCAGGTTGTACAAGCGAAAGAGGACTGCATTATTGGGGCGAGTGGGCGGCGAGAGGAATGACCTTCTCCGGTGTGCTGGAGGTCTTCGGGACGTGGGCTGGAGGTGGTGGTGGTGGTGGTGACGACGACGACGGGCAGACTGCGGGCAGCTTGGCGCTCGAGCAGGCCGACGCGTCTCTGGTCGTCGTCTACGCCGCCCTCGCCCTCTTCTCTCTCTGCCAAAGGCCGCGTGCATTGGCAGCGAGTGACCGCGTGCCGCAGCTACAAGCTCCCCAATGGTGCGGTGCGACAACACCCACGTCTACGCACAGCGGCCACGACTCTACATTGTACATACATGCGACAGAGATAGAGTTGCAACAGCGACGCTTACGGTATCGACTGCCGCTCTCGCTATCTCCTGTTCGATTGAACCGAGCGTAGTTGAGAAGGGGGCGGGGTGGGCGGTGCGCGTTGCGACTCACGAGTGCAAGAGCGATTGTCGGCAGCCAGCTTGACGTTGCCAATGCCGAAGCAGTCGCAGTGGAAAGAGCCGGCCGTGTTGACGCAGATCTGACCGCAGCCGCCGTTGCCCACCGCACACTCGTCCACGTCTCCAACGCGACGACTCGCGTCAAGACGGCCAGCGGCCCAAAAGAGCCTTCGACGCACCCATGCAGGATTTTCCGTCATCAGCAAGTGTATAGCCGGTCCGACAGAAGCACTCGTAGGAGCCAGGCTTATTTCGACAGTACTGACAGCCGTGCTTCTCTGTGGCGCACTCGTCGACGTCTGCAGCGACAAACGCGTCGCAGCGGACGAACGCCACCGTAGTACAGGCAAACAACACCTTCGCATGTGGCGTTGTCGGCGCGCAAACGATAACCGGTCCGGCATTGACAGCTGTAGCCTCCGTCATTGTTAACACAGATCTGCTGGCAGCGGTGGCGTCGTCCGTGAGCGGCCGAGCACTCGTCGACGTCTGGGCGTGTGTTCTTGTTCAGCGGTCGGCGCCATTTGGCGTGACACTCACCAACGCAAGTCCGCTGGTCGCCAGCCAGCTTGTAGCCGATGCGACACTCGCAGCGCACTCGGCCGCCGCCCATTTCCACGCAGCGCCCGTCGCAGCCCCCATTGCGGCCGTCTTCGCAAGCGCCGCCCACACGCTCACAGTGCCTAAACTACTCCGCTGTGTGTGGACTATGAGCGGATTGAGATGCAGTTCTCGATGCTATGTAGATGCACCCAGAGAAAAACTTGCGTACTCCACCTTCGATCGTAAGCCAGTCGAAATCCGTCTCTGCATGAGCACGTGTAGCCGTGACCGTCATGATTGCAGAGCTGCTCGCACGGACCAGGCTTTGAGTCGCAAGGATGACGCCTCGCCTCTAGACAAGTCAAGCCGGATTCCAAACACCGGCTCAAAACAAAAGCAGTCCAAACGCCGCCCAAGCACCTGGCACGCAGTTCTGCCGGTCGCTCGCAATTCGGTAGCCAGCTCTGCATTGGCACAGCGCTCGTCCGTTCCGATTGACGCAGTAGTGGGCGCAGTTGCCATTGTTTTGTTTGCAGGGGTCGATCGCTGTAATCGCGTCGGCCAACGCGCTGCTCGGCGCCGAGCGGTGGGGCGTAGCGCGACGGCGTACGGTAGCAAGTGCGCTGGTCCGGACGCAGCTCATAGCCGACACGGCAACGGCAACGCCGAAAGCGGCCTCTGCGGTCGCTGTCGCAATGCTGCTCGCAGCCGCCGTTGCGATCAGAGCAGCTGTGCTGGCCTGTTCAACAGCCGGAATCTACTAGGAGACACAACAAGCGCGACGGCGGCTGCGCACACGACGCACGTGTGCACACTCGATTGTTCACGCCCAGTTGAAGTCTTCTGGGACAACGGCATTTGTAGTGCCCGGGCACGTTGTAACAGCCGTGACTGCAACCGCCGTTACCCACAAGACACTCGTTTACATCTACAAGACGGCAGCTGGACAAATGGAAGGGTTGCGTGGAATAGCGTCTAACCTTCACATCGTCGGTGGTCAATCCGCTGAAATCCTGGGTAGCACCGACAGTAGAAGCTCCCGACGACGTTGACGCATTCGTGCTGACACCTCTGACCCACTACGAGACACTCGTCCACGTCTGAACGGTCAAACTCGTGCTTGTAGGGTCCTGCATGTACCTAGTGTAGAGTGCACCCCTTTGTGTACGCAAACAATCGCTGTGGTCGTCGCTGTTAGGGATACGTTCTCATGCTCCGATGCGCGGTGCGGCCGCAGAGTGCGATAATAAAGAGGTTGTCTGTCCGTCAAGGTGTTTTCGTTGATCATCATCGGCGCCTCCTTTGGCAGCGCCGCCGACAGAGGCGAACCGGTCGCTCGCGCGACTGCTTGACGCGCTCTCTTCGCGTCGTCGGCGCCTCCGCGTCGGCTCCATTGACCTTCGGCAAACCCCTTCCTTCGGCCCAACGCGGCGCCTCTCCGCCCATCGACACGCGCCGAAACTCGACCGATCTCTTCGCGCGACTTTCACCGACCGCCGACAACCAGAGACCGCACAGCACAGCTCACCAAGCGAAGCAGTTCGATCAGACGAGCGAGCGTGCACAATGCGTAGGCAATCGAAGGAAGCTACACTGTACAGACGCTGTCGCAGACGATACGTAAGTGTTGCGCGATGCGCTGCGCGATTGCTGGGGAAGGGAAAGCCCGAGAAGTGAAGCGCACCGTATTGGCATCGCGATCCCTGAAAGCCGTCAGGACACTGGCACAACCGGCCCGCTTGAGCCGACGAGTTGCCCATGCAACTGCCACCGTTGTAGCACGTGTCCGTTCCACACACGCCTGGAAATGGCATTGTTTTTGGTGCCTTCTAGAAATACGCTACACTTTTGCTTCTCCTGCGGCACTTTATGCCCGTTCGCTGTCGCCTGCAGTACAAAAGGCAGCTGCGTGCAACAAACTACTGTCGGTGCAAATAAATGGCTGTGACCGTGCCGTGGCCATTATGGGACCCATGGACTAGCCGGACGTCTTGTTTGGCAAGTGCGTGCGTGCTTGAAGACGTCTGCTGAGTTTGGATAGACAGGCAGGCAACACTGTCGACGCAGTGACTCGAGCGCGCATCAAGTGGAGGTGCTGCGTGGGGTGCGCTTGTGGTGTCGTCGGACGCATTGATGGGCCAGTGCTGGGCTGGTCGGTCGGTGGGCATTGAGCAGAGGGACGCAAATAGGCGTTGCTTTAGGGTCGCTATTATCCCATAATCTCTCACATGCATACGGACGGTGTCGGCGGGCGCTCGTAAAACGAGACCGTTGGGCCGCGGGCCGTGAGAGCAGTCGGGGTGGACAGAGAGAGCGACCGGTACGTCGGTCGGTCGGTGCTGTGCGCCCTCCGCCCGCCCGCCGGCCGACCGCAATCCGGTGGCGATCGAGCTGCGCCTAGCGCGACTCGCGCCTGTGCTGAGACGACGACGCGACGCGACGACTGCTACAATGTCTCATTGTCTCTCTGGACGACCCAATAAGCAGCGGCGTCTGACCGCCCGGCCGCCGTTTCGACACGGCACCCCCTTCCAAGCTGGGCGTGCGCAAATGAGTGCTCGCCTCGCCCGCGGTGACACCCGGCGCTGGGGCGGGCATAATGGGCTCGAAGCGCAAACAGCGCGGAATAAGCGGAATACGAGAAAGAGAGCAGATTACAGGACGGTGGGCGACCCATCGCGACGATCGACGAATCAGTTGAACGGGAAGGGGATTCGCGTTCACTGCGCCGACGGAGATGCAATATACATGTACAATTTAAATTGAATGTTGGACACTGATTAGAAGGTGCCAATGCATGCTCGGCCCTCCAGAAAGAAGCATACTAGGCCAATTTCTGGATGGGCTGTCTTTGTCGAAGGTCTCAAAGGCGTCGCTTTGAGTTCGGGTCAACCTCACCCCCTCCCCACCCGTCGTCGATCCAATGACATCTGTCCCCATAAACCGTGAGCGATAGAAGGATCAATCAATCACGCAGCGTGAGCGCGAGCGCGCGCGCCAACCCGCCCCTTCACACCGTCTTTTCAAAATGAATTTTTACGCGCCGATAAATAAAATGGGTTGGTGCGTAAAAACGGGGCTGTCGACTGATGCGTCAAGCGGCAACCAGCCGAGTCGAGCGCAAAAGCAAGGATTCGCCTCGCTGAGTTTGCGACGGGTCGGCGTGCCAGCGGGCGGCGGAGGGAGAAGAGCGCAGCGCTTCAAGCGTGGGACGCGTAATGATGAGGACAGACCGACATGACAGGACGGACAGCTGATACCTTGAAGACAGCCGCTCGTTCCCGGCACGTGCGTCCAGCCGTGGCAGCACTCGAGCACCGTTTTCGTGCGCGTCTTCTGCACATGCTTGGATGACCACTTGTAATAGGTTCTAAAGAGAGTTGCAGTGCCTCTGCGCCAAAAGGGGCGTCGTGCAAAGGGTGGGCACTTGGGCCGGCGAACGTAGCAGGATCGGCGCTCGCCTTGGCAGTTGGGCAGGCGGACGCGCTCGTAGCGGACGCGCGCCTGCGCGCAGCACGGCGCCTTCACCACCACCGTCTCCTTCTCCTCCCGAGGACAAACGTTCGCCCTAAACGAGCAGCAGGTCAACATTCCTATGATGTCATTCCTGTACAAATGTACAAACAGTTGTAGGAAGTTTTGCTAGCGTTGATTTGTCTTGGTTGTTTGCTTGCGACCCTGCTTGCGACCGACAGAGGCTTGGCGGTGGCCTACCTACCTACTGTTTGACTGTGTTCATCGTCCGTGACCTTCGTTCAAGTTCAAGTGATTACTCGTCCTCTAGACGGTGTTGGTTGCGCGTGTTTACCAATGCTGGGAGAGATCGACTAGCAGTTCATTGGCAGAACGGTTTTTGGCAGCGGAGACGCTCTAAGAGGCCATCTGCTGTGCGAGGGCTGGGCTGGCGGGGGCGAGGACGAGCGCAGGCAAACAAGAGACGCGCCTTCGGACGACGCACAGTCAGTGGGTCAGCGCGGAGGCCGGCCGTCGGTCTCCCATGCAAGAAAGGCCCCTGGGGACTGGACGACTCCGGCAGGGGCGGGTCGGGCCGCGGCCGAGCAGCTCCGCGCCCCCGGCACCCGTACAATAATAGAGCTCAGGTCGATTCCTTGCTGAGATAAGTTGACCTCGGCCGTCATCCATCACAAACGGAACTGGACAATTATGGAGGACGGTCGCCAAACGCCGACTCCCTCGGCGTTTAGCTCCGACGAGAACAAAGGTGCCAAATCAGCGTGCTGCCAAGGTCTCTGGTCGGCCGCTCGACCTCGGGCAACTGAGCTCACCTCACCTGTCGGATCAGTGACGAAGTGACGGATCGAGAGGCGTTCCCTCCTCGCTGACTTTTCTCTTTTTTTTGAGTGAGCCAATGAGGCACGCCCTTGACAGCCTCACTGACGCCACCTTGCGCGCATGACGGCGCTTACTATGCACAGCACTTCTCTGTGCCGCTCACATGAATGGGCTTACATGAATGGCGGCAGAAACGATGCACAATGTAATGTGCTTTGACGTTGCAACGATATTCAAGGCATGCACAAATAAAGTCAGGTTCTGTTGACTCACTGCCCTTCTTGAAGTTCTTGAACGGTGACATGCGTGTTGGCGGTGTGGCGGTCGAGGGACGTCCGCGCAGAGCAGGGTGCGGCGGCGAGGCAGAGCAGCAGCAGCAGCAGCCCAAAGCGGCCGCGTCGACAGGACGAGACTTGGCCGTGAGTCGGCATGTCTCCTTGAAGAGGCCGGAGCGCAACAACTGGCGCCGAGACCGAGAGACGAGTGCCGCGACGACGACGGCGTCCATCAATCCATTTATCAGTTCCAAGCAGAAAACCGCTTCGTCCCGAAGGTGCCGTGAACGGCTCGCGGGTGGCCGGAGGGCGCCACTCGTCGTGTCGCGAGTCTCCTCCACTCGACGACCACTTCCACTTGACTGCTGACTGACTGACTGACTGCTGCTTGACTGCTGCTGCCATGGGCACGTGACTTCAGCCGCTTAATCACATTTTGCGAAGGCCCACTTGCCGACTCGGCGATAAACGACACCGACGCCTTCTTAGAAGTTGCGGCGGCGACCACTCGAGCGGCGCAGAGCACGTTTGACACTGGGCTATTCTTGGCCACGCCCATCCAGTGCGATATGTCGTCGCCATACCAAAGCGACGCCTACCGAGCGAAGCGCAAACCAAACCTGCATTCTCATTTCTCAAACAAATCGTTCGTGGCAACATTGCCTGCCTGCTTTCCGTGCCCTCTTCACTCATCAATGTACATTATCCGTTGTAGTTGCGCAGGACGAAAAGTAAACCTTCGAATCGAACACAACATGCAATGGTGACGTCAAATGAGCGAGCGAGCAGTAGGGCTTCTCGTTGACAGCGCTCGGGTTTGCATGCGGTGCTTCTGCGACCCAGAAAGACGAAGCGATCCCAGCAGAGCAGTGACCAGTGAGCAGACCAGAGCAGCAGTACCAGTGATCTCTCATGGCGACATGCCGCTCAGGGCAGCCAGCTTGCTGCAGGAATTGGCGAACTCATTCTGGTGGGCCTCCACTTGGGGAAACCGCTTCTTCATTCGGCGTATGCTTTCGAGAGCGTTTTTAGTTTCATAATAAATTTGCACCGCATTAAAACATGCATTTCTAAACATTTAAATTCCTGCAAACTTTGAACATACAGTAAACTCTTTATTGAAATCAGGGTGTTTACGTACCGTAAATTTCGATTTGGTGCATGAAGCGAACTGAAACTTTGCAGAAATCTAAGTTGGATACCTGCTTCCATGTATGATTTCACCGAACCTGATCGCACAACGCTTGGTCAGTGGGCATTCAAACATAGATACTCTAGAGTGGGACACCCTCTATAATCTCTACTACCGTAGAAAACGATCATACTGTATCTTGTGATTGTGTTACTGTAACGGGGTGTTGGGGTGTTTGTTTTTGTTATCCATAAATGTTGCACAAGTACAATTTGAAATGTACACTACGGTAGCAACCACTCTGGCCAAATGAACAGCACACGCAAAGTTTTAGTTCAACAATTGCTTCAGGGAATGAAAAATGGTTACAATGCTATTTCCAGTTGTTACTGTATTCAAATATCATGTTGATGAGTTTCGGTTATCGCAATGAGCAGCTGAAGCTATACACACAACAAACTGACTGGGTTCACAACACTGGCATAATGACTGAATGACAACAGAAATGGGGGTGGGGGGGGGGGGGGGGGGGGGGGGGGGTTGGGGGGTTTTGTTTTTTTTGTGTTGTGTGGGTTTTATATTTTTTTTCTTTTTTTTTTGTGTTTTATTATATTTTTTTGGGGGGTTTTATTGGTGTGTTATTATGTTTTTTTTTCTCGGGGGGGGGGGGTCGTGGGGGGGGGTTTTGGTGGGCGGGTTGTGGGTGGGTTGTGGGTGGGGTGTTGGAAAATAAATTGAAGCGCACGGCAGTTAGATGTGCAAAATTGCAGGCTACAAGCGGGAAGTGGCGCACATTTGAACACTGAAACATCGGAAGTTCATCATGGATGGCGTTTTGTGGCAACTGACAACTGTGTCAATGTACAACGTAAACTACTTTTATAAGGCGTGGAGGGACACTACACAACACTGCTTTTTGTTTGTGTCCATGTGTAGCCCCAGACAATAAAGATAAGGGTTTCCGTCTGTGTCTAGCGTGCGACTATACGAGGCGTTGCTTGCTTGTGCGTTAGCAAATGCGCCTTTCGTCTGCTGTTATGCGCTGAGTGAGTATGTAGTTGTTGTGCGTCGCACTGGAACAACATGCTGGCCGTGTGCGATGTCGTTTTGCCTGTGGGAGGGCATGCAGAATTGTCCTGCAGAGTATGCCAAGCGGCCCCTTCATTGTGCAGTGTTTTGTCATTCCCATTCGGTGTGCAGTGACACCACGACTAGCAGAAATACACAACTGACGTACAAAAGTACCCATAGTTGTACAGTGTAAACTAAAATTCTTTCATTTGGACCGAAGGGGGGTGGGGGCTAATTGTAGAGGGTTTATGGTAAAATCAATGTACGTAGGTCGTAGGTAGGTACCTATGTAGGTCGGCACTGTAAAAAACCCAGACGTATGTACATACCAGTATACAAGGTTTTTGTTTAACATAGTGAAAACTAAAAATAAATTTTTGACCCCTTGACCAATGGCTACCAAACTTTGAACAATTATAGCAAACACGGAGACATGCTGTGTTTTTTGAGTTTCACACTTTTCCGTTGCTCCTACCATGAGGTACGCAAGATACCAACTTTGGGGTCGAATTTCGTCCAAATGGGTCGAAAATTGGGACTACCCAGTGATGTTGTTGATGACTCATGTTTATGTTACCAAGTCCATAGTTGATGCATGTTATTACACCATATGAGCATGAAATGCATCTGTTTTCGGCACTGGGGTCTCGTTCACTATCGGAATTTGACCATATCCGAGTCAGTCTTGTTCGCTTGTCAGAATTTTCAGTAAATTGGGAATCAATCCGTTTCCGCACATTTCGCTATTCGTCTTTGGCGCGGAGTTGGAAATATGCCACTGCACAGGCGCATTGAAAATATGAATATGCGAGTGCTGAGGTGGATTTGTTCAAGCATGCGTGCAACATAGGTTTGCACGCATGCTGGAACGCGTACTCAACTAGAATACCGTAAATCCTCTAATAGAAGCCCCCTCCAATAGTGCCCCCCGGGGGGGAGTCAATTTTAAATTCGCGCCAAAATCAAATTTTGAGTGCGACCCAGTTGCATTAGAAGTGCGTGCATGGTGTGTAATCATGTGTGCAATACACGTATTTCAATTAAACTTTTAAATTCTGTCTACCTGTGTGTATTTTAAGGCATTTTAATGTTAAATTTTGCTGCAAAATTGCGCAAAAATCTGACGAAATTAATAATGTCCCCCTCTTGAGAGACATTGCAACAATAGTGCCCTGGGGCACTATTATAGGATTTACAGTAGTCGCTGTTATTCGACCCCAAAGTTGATGTTGCGTATCTCATGGTAGGAGTAACAGAGAAATGAAACTTTAACACAGCATGTTGCGCGGCGTTTGCGATAAACGCTAAAATGTGGTCGTCACACGGTCAAAAAGTTATCAGCATGTTTCAGTGTGTCAAACAAAAAAAAACACCCAAATTCATTCATGTGTGCATGTACATTCATGGAGAGAGAGAGAGATTTGCATCGAAGGACACATTTACATTGTAGGTTGAAAGAGTTGTGCACAGGACAGCCGTGCCTGTCGCCGCCAACTGCTTTCCGCTGATAGGCTCTGCTCTGCTGATCTGGCGCGACGAAAGTGCTTTTATCGGCAATGGTGCGGGAAAGCGTGGCTGGTTCGGACTGACACGAGCCTGGTCGCCCGTGCTGTCTTGTCTGCTAAACCTTTCTACCTTGTCGGCATGCCACCAATGTCTTGTTATTCTTAGAGTTAGGCACTCTTTGATTCACACACAACTTCTCCCAGGAGAGAAAAATGTTTGGATACAAATGTGCGTCAGCTCGGCTGCAGACTTTCCACCTCCTCACCCTCCCCTCACCCTTTGTTGGGTTTGCAGCGCTTTAGGGGAGGGGGGGGGGGTAATTTGGAGCGATCCGCCAAAATTTACGCGCGTGCAGACAGAGGAAGTGCGCGCGCGCGCGCTCCCGCAGTGTTTTCGCCGTCGTCGGCCGGGGGGTGACGGCAACGCGACACGCGACAAGGAGGCAGACGGAGGCGTCTGGGGTGACACCGACAGCTGCCCCCGTCTGACAGCTGCTTTGCCTTTCCACATCACGGCTCACAACTTGCGCAAGCAACATATCTTGTAGAATGACCCAGTTTCTCCACAGCTATTATTTTGAGTACTAAACTATACTCAAGGCCCAGTTGTTGCCTTGCGCCTTTCCGTCAGAGTCACTGTGTGGGTGCGTGCTCTCGCCGGCTAGGATTGGTCGGTCATGGTCGGAATGGGATTGGATCGGTCAAAGGGTAGTTGGCGTCTGCAATACTCATGAGCATATTTTTCTAAAGATGGGTAAATATGAGTCAACCACTCAATTTGAGCGGTCAGTAGAAAGGGCAGTGGGAAATGAGGTTGTGGTGCAGGTCGGAGATTGTCGCCCCGCAGCTGGCGTTCGTTCCTCGTGGCGTCGTCTACCCGTTTGGCCGTCTGAATGCGATGGGCGGAGGCATGAGCGCGCTCGCGGGCAGGAGGGTTTGGCGCAGCAGCGGCGGGCAGTCATGTTGGGAACAAAGAACAATCCCCTCGTCCGCACGAGAGGCAGCGCCCACTGGCCCCGCCCCCTCTCCTCTGGCCTCGCCCTCCCTCAGCCGCGCTGCTGCTGGATTCTGCGTTCCGTCGCTCTCTGTCCCTTTCCCTCACTCCTCACAATTGCCTTTTTATAAGCCGCGTGCCGCATTAGCGTCCTCGCGTGGAGCGGTGTCGTCAAATTCGTCCGTCTCAGAGAAGCCGATCGGTCCTCAAGCATGTGTACCGCGGGTACGGCTAACGCGGTGCTGTTGTGCGCCGAGACTGGTTTCCCGGGCCTTACGGACATGGAATCGGGACCGAGCGCCTCTTCGAGCCTCGACCGCGACGCGGCATGCAGCTCCAGCGCCAAGTCGCCTTTGCGTCGGCTGCAGAGAAGAACCGGCCGGCGGAGTCGTCGGGCTGCGCTCTCGGCGGTCGACAGGGCCCGCAAAGCGGCGGACGCGCTGTCGGAGGCGACGCGCTTCGATCAGGACCTTCGGCAAGAGGAAGCCTTCATGCTCGACGAGCGACTGGCCAATTCGCTGCTCGACCGCGAGGAGGCGCTGTCCAGTGTCGCGTCCAAGACGTACTTTGACACGGTCCAGAACGAGCTGACGCCCGAAATGCGAAAGATCACCACCAAGTGGATGCTTGAAGTCCGTCGTGAGAGAGTAGAAGGCCATGCTCGAATTCGCAAGCAAAGTCGTGCCGTTTGCAGGTCTGCCAAAGAGAGGACACGGGCGCCGAGGTGTACGCTCTCGCAGTGCACTACCTAGACCAGTTTCTCAGCCGAGTACCCATCTACCTGGAGCAGTTACAAGCGGTGGCCGCTAGCTGCATCGGCGCAGCGGCGAAAATCAAAATGCCTCAGCCCGTGAACCTGAGACGTCTGTCGGAGCTGACGGACGACAGTGTCCCAGTGGGTCAGCTTCTGGTACGTGTCTCGAGTTGCCGCTGGCTTCGATTCCTCGGTGCAATGCTGGGAGGTCGGTTCAGAGCTGGGAGTTGATGCTGCTGAACACGCTCAGCTGGGACCTGTCGCAGCCGACAGCCTACGACTTGCTGGAGCAGGTGCTGCTCAGGTGCTGCTGCTCGCTGTCCCAAGAGGAGCTGCGGCGTCTGCGTGCGCTCGCGCACGCCCATCTCCTGCCTCTCCTTCAAGGTGCGTGTTCACGAATTGCCTGTTCCCGATCCTCGACCCACCCGAGGCACCGGATGTCCCCGCATGTCGTGCGCGCGCTCGCTCGCTCGCTCGCTCGCTCTCTCGCGCGTCGCAGACGCCGACTGCCAGTCGGCTGCCTGCCGAGCTTGCGACACCTGCCAGTGCGTTGCACACACTGCCGCCATCGCCGCCACCGCCGCCGCCGCCGCACGCAGACATCGCAGAATGCAGTTCTGCGTTGCATTTTGGGGGAGTTTACCACTTACGCACGGAGCGTGCAGTCACGTTGCCAAGGTCACTCTCTCCTTTAGTCGTCCTACTTGACGCGTTTTTTTATTGGCGAGGGAGAGAGATTGATTCTTTGAGCTTTGGAATGTTCCGCGTCACTCACACGCGCTGCACGTACACTGTATATTCGCATTCAGGCAGTTGCGCATAAAGACGCATCCGGAGACTCACTCTTAACTAATGCTGATTGGTAAGCAGTGGGTGTTCATTTGCCTGCGGCGGTGACTCTTGTTCTCCCCTGGATGGACTATTTCATTTTCCCAACGCTTCGAAGGCCACTCCGTTGTCAGATTGACTCTTTTGTAAGGGAACGACGCGGTGGCCGTCTCTCATCTCATTGTCCGGAAGGGCGCATCAGCTGCCGCTGCCGTCGGAGCGGAGCGGACTCAATGGCGTCCAGCGCAATTACGAGCCATTGCGAGTCCGTTGCCTCGAGGCGAAGTCGGACCTCCAACTGGAAGCGTCGTCGCTGCGCAGCAAGGAACGCGTCGGCTGGCTCGACGGCCCTCCTCAGAGAGCCCGCCTCCCTTTCGCTCATCGATAGGTAGGTATCCTCCGAAGACCGTCGACTCGTCAACCTCTTTGTTTGCCAACCGCGACCGAAGGAGGCGCACGCACGACCTTCGCGCAAAATTGCGTTATTTTGCCGAGCAGCTGCGGCGGCGGCGGCGCGGCTGCTAGAGATGCTCGAGCCAGACGACGGGCGGATTTGACATTCGTTTTCTGTGTCATGGAAATGCGACTGGCACCGAGGACGCGAGACCGTCCGGTGCCGGCGAGCGCTGGCCGCGATCCAGACAGCTGCACTGCACTGTACTCTGACGCGAGCAGATGCGCACTCTGTCCGAACTCGCAGGCCTCCACACCATTGCATCGCACTAGCGCAGCTTCTGTGCCGAAATCAGCGTCTCGACTCCTCCCCAAGTCCCAATGTACGTGGAGAGTCAAGCCTGCCGCGAGCTCGCCGCGCATTGATTAGGCGGCGACAAGCAGGACACGACAGCAGGCGTCCTGCGTACTTGATGCTCTGCGGCGTTGCGCCAACGGTTGAACGGAGATGGATGGACAAAGAAGGCGACGACGGCGACGGTCGTGTCACGTCCGCCGCGCGCGCGTGTCGAGCGATTCGGCGCTTTGGCGGCGCGCCGTCCGGCCGGTCGGGTCGGTCATAAGGGAAGAGACAAGGATCGCTTTATGACACGGCGGCGTCTTTGAGCCTACAGACATGGGGGGTGGCGAACCGCTAATTTTCCCCGCTCAATTGCACCTGTGTATGCACTGGTGATTTGTGTTCTGCTCTGTTTGACCACTACTCCTGGGGACGTCGGCATCGTTGTCTGTGATGATGTCGACCGGTGCGTCTCCTCTCTTCTTTCTTCCTCCACTGCGTGGACGCCGCGCCGACGCATCGACGCCCGTCCGTAGCCGCCGCCCATCGCGCAGCTGACTGACCTTCGAGACGCCGGCGCCGAAGCGTGAAAAACGGGCGCGCCGTCGACTTGCGCCGGCGCTGCTAATCCTTTGAACGAATTTGACCCCGACAGCTGCCGCAGCTGCCGAAGCCGAGCCTCGGTCGACTGACAAAATGCGCTGTGGAGGACGACGCTAGATTGACAGGAGTGAACGCAGTGGCTGTACAATGTTTGTAGACAGCGACATTCGAGGCGGGGCCCGTCAACTGTTGCTCTGCGTCGTTTGAGTTGGTCGTTTGCAGTTGAGCAACGCGGTGGGGTCAGGCGTAGCCGATTATGCCGCCAACCAGCTGCTGTGCCGGTCATTAGCATGAGTAATTAGCGCGCGTGCGCTGAGGCGCGCCCATGGCAGCGCGCGCGTATTGTCCCGCAGTCAAGCGCCGACGCTCTCCGCAGATTTGAAATGTCGATTAGGGCGTCGAGTGGCGACAGAAATGCTGCTGACTTCCGCTGCGAGTCGCGGCCCTCCGCTTCCGAGACGAGGCGGACGGACGGACGATTGCTCAGCTCGGCCCGCGCGTCTCGAGTCGAGTGCTGGGGGGGGGATGTTGGGCGCGGCGGGCGCGGCCGCACCGCACCTCCCATTGACTTGCAAACTCATTTGTCGAGTCGTAAAGGACGGCGCCAGCGCTGACAACAGTGCGTCCTCGACGCCATATGGGTTGGCTTTGCGCGTCGACGTACCTAGTTGATTGGGGCTGCTGAGCCCGGAAAAGCGTGGCGCGGCGCGCGCACTTAAGGCATTCACGACGGCCAACTACCATGTAGGTAGTTTTTTTTGGTCGGTTCCGATAGGAGGAGCGGGCTGTTTATTTTTCACGTTGCGACCTACGTTCGCTTGAGTTGGCTGCATGAAAGGGAGGTAGGAGGGTCACGTCCATCTCGGAGGGCGCGTCCCGTCTACGGGGCCGTTTGTCTCCTGTGACGGCGTCGTCGAGGTGCGCCACTCGCCTCAATGCGCGTCGACCCGTGCGCGCTCCATTGGACGCGCGCGCATGCAAGCAAACGAGCAGCAAACGAGCACGCGCACGCAAGTCCGCAATCCAATGTTGACCGACGTCAATTACTGCATTTGCTTAATTGCAGAGTACGAATTGGCCCGTTTCCCGCCGTCGATCCAAATCGGCGTCTGCTTGCTGCTGTCGACAAGAGCGGAAGACGTCCACGCAGCGCGCCACTCCCTGCTGCAGGGCATCGCCGACCTAGTTGGAGAGGACATGGTTGGTTCGAACCGGCAGTCTCAGCTGGCGCGTCACTGTCAGTCAGCACCATCCCTCCTTTCAGGCGCACGTCATTGCCGCGTTCGCTGACAAAGTGGCGCCGCTTTTCGACGGGCTCGGCTTGACGAACGCGATTCGGCCCGTGGCCGAGTTGTACGCCGGCGTGCGAGACCGCCGCAACGAGTCGGTCGAGTCGTGCTCTCTTGACGCGCAGCTCAATGACTCTCTTGACCGCGCATGATCGAGCAGGCTCGGCAGCACTCGACTAGAACCAATCCGTACGGGTCGTCATAGCTATGCAACAGTTACTACCACCGCTCACCGTTCTCCGCCACCATGTGTTCCTGTATCCGCGACGCCCAGATCCCCCCGCCCCCCCCCGCCTTGACCGAAGTCTCAGGTGGGAGCTTTGGCCCTATACAGCAGCAGCACACAGCCCATGTTCAACTGATACGCCAGCCAAATGCACAACACTTGAAACAAGTCGGTTGATCACTGCCCGCTTTGACAAAAAGAAATTGCCGCTATCCCAATCCCACAAATGATACAATGTCTCCTACGATGAGCGTTACCTTCTCAGAGGTTATCCAAAGTCGAAGAGCGAAACTCTTGATCCCTCTTCCCAGTTCGGATTTGCTGTTATTGCGTCGGTGCCGTGTGGTGCAGCGGATTGACCACACCGCAACGCACATAGCAGACAATACCTCCCTTGGAATGCGTCTCATAAAACAAAACTATCATGGTAATGAAAATACGACTGCGCTGCACTTTAGCACTTTACCTATTGTGTTTCCGTGTACATGTTCCATGTTGTTTCTGCGTGTATGTGTTGCGTACCGCGAATCCCTTGTTGCCCAACAGCCCAATATCACGTTTTTGTGGTTAGGGTTAGTCACTCGCACATGCGCACGCGTCGCTTTTCGCTGTTTGGCCCGTTTTCCTCGAGTTCCCTTTCTTGTCTTCCCATGTCGGTTGACAGTGAACGGCTATTCGTGCACGGCAGTTTCGTTTACGACACAGGGCATTTCATTTCTCACTGGCGGGCCAGTGGCCACTGTCAGAGTGTTGTGCTATGTTACACATTCATCCACAACACAACTTGGTGACCTTGACCTGATGCAAATTGGATCGGACTGGGCACTGAGAACATACATGCCCGCTTTATCCCCCTGTGTGTGAAATAATATAGTCTACACCGGTAGCCGTGATGGTGCGATTATCACCAATTTTTAGAATTTTCCCGAAGTTGGAGCTGCAAAATATTGCAAAATTTGTAAATGGAAATCCACTGACATTGCATACATTTTCATCATACATTGATTTGCGTATCTTTCGCGTATCAGAAACATTTTCTAAAGTACATATTTGCATACTACACAGCAACTTTTAAAAAGTGTAGGGTGCATTAAAAATGGTGATACAGCATCTCTCAAAATTTCACGCAGAATGGGTGTGGAAAAAGAGCAAATCGGGCAAGCGGGCCATAAACAAACGTGAAAAATAAAATGTCGGGCAAACAAACAGACTGTTTTGTAGGGACTGCCTTGTCACAGGCGTATCATAGACTTCGACCGTCGGTGCCGAAAGCGCTTATCGACATGGTGGTCGAATTCGGCAATCTCCGAGTGAGCGTTTACTACAGACAAAAGAGCGGCAGATTGTCTAGCCGTACGCAACGCAAGTTCGCAACACAGCGCAGCCACTCGGCACTACAGAGTCGCGAGGACGCGGTCGCAGTAGACGTCGGTTGCGGTACGGGGCTGAGCACGGCCGCGTTGGCGCGCGCTCTTCCGGCCGGCTCGCGCGTTCTCGGCCTCGACGTCAGCCCCACGCAGCTAGCCGAGGCCCGTCTCAACTGGCCCGCGCAGCTGCCGGTCGCCGTAGAATTCAGGTTCCTCTCTGCAATCGTTGATTGCGCTATGCGTGCCTACAGGTCAGCGCGTAGAGTGTCAAACGCGGACGAGGAGGCGATTCCGCTCGCGCCCGGGTCCGTCGACGTCGTTCTGGCCGCGCAGAGCGCCCACTGGCTGCAGCTCGACCGCTTCTTCGCCCACTGCGACCGAGCGCTGCGTGCCAGCGGCGTCGTCGCGATCGCTGGGCACTCGCTTTGCCGCCTCACTGTTGACGGCGAGCCCGAGTCGGACGCGAGCAGGGCTCTGACGTCCGCTCTGGATCATGTGCGTCGCCGTTCGGCCGCAGCGTGCTGCGCTTCGTGGACGTTTTGTGGATTCTCTGCAGCTGCACGAACAACTCCTCGCTTCGGGATACTCGAGCGGCGACAGGCAACTACTCGATAGTCAGTTTGCCGGATGTCAATTACCTTACGTGCAGCAGGTGGTCTGCAGGTTTGTCCAGAGATGCAATCTCCAATAGTGCCCCTGGCACCATTGTCTGAAACCTCCTCGCTCCTCTTATCCGGGAGCACTTTTGGAGAGGGTTGCCTTAGTTTGAATCTTCATGGCAATTCAAGGCTTTTATATCTTACATTGGCATAGAAACACTACACAAGATGTATGTACGTCACCATACTTGCCCAGAACTATGTTTCGCTGTAGAAAAAAATGTAATTAAACTTTTGAAACCGTCTCTAACTTTAGCCCCCCCCCCCCCTCATTATTTTCGTGTTTGATTCTCCAACGTATCCAAAAGTTTGGTAGCTGTGTCCGGCCGAGTGGACAGGGGACCTTCAACTTAGAGGTGCCTTTGCCTTGTGGATGGGGGGGGAGCGGGGCAGTGTCTATAGAAACCTAAGCTGTGTGAAAGTTGAAAATGGCACGTAATTGTTGGATTATTCAAGCGTGCCCCTGCAACTACTTCAGGTACAAGGAAGAGACAGGGGAGAGGCCGGGGCTATGGGAGGACTTCTTGGCGGAGTACGTTGGTTCTGTGTGCCTTCACAACACAGTCCGACGGGCCGCTCCGCGTTTCAGCTTCGCTGCTTGCACTGCGGGAGTGTCTGTGATGGAGGCTAGGTACCCCTGGTTCCTGCTCATGGCCAAGAAACCAACCACTGAACCGGTGGATGATTGATTGAAATGAAACTGAAATGAAACCTGAGCCAGCGGACTGGCGCACCCGCGTATCCATCTAGCGCGGCACGCGCGACACAATCTCCTGCCCATTTTAAATTGTATATATTGTCCTGAAAGGAGGCGGATCTGGGTGCGCTTGGTTTTCCCAGTCTACACAGGGTCTAAATGGCGCTATTTTGGTGTGTCATTCTCATAACTGGAAAGGACGCAAAACACTCACTTTGATCATTTTGTACAGGTTGAGAACACTTTAGAAAAACGCTGAAGCGCGGGGGGTTGACCACCTGCTGCCCCTCCCCCCGCCCCCATACACGGCCTCAACCAAAAGGGAACAGCCGGGGACAGCCACTTTGTGGCTAAGCCTGAACCTAAGCCTAAGAGCCTAAGCCTAAACAGAAGCCTAAGCAAAAGCCAAAGCCTAAGAAAACCTAAGGGAAAAGTGGCTGTCCCCCGGGTGGCCGTCCCCGTTCGGTATAAGCCTCATACACGCGTTCACCCCGTTCGAGTGCACAACTTGCTGATTGAGATTCGCTCGCATATTGAGTAAACTAGCCGCTTCAACTCAGGACTCCTGCTTGCAAAGTACTCCAAAGTGGTTCAGTATCAATATTTTTTGTCCTCAGTAGTGTCTCATCATCAATACAATGTGTCATAAAATCATGCTGCGAATGCTCAGTTGAAAAGCAACAATGACGAATATGTAAAGTGCTGCAGCAAAAGCCAAAGGAAGTCAACCAATGCAACCAATGCACTTCTGCAATACAGGAAAACAGTTTACCTTTTTTTGTTGTAACGCTTTATTAATGCGTCATTACATCTCCAGTCATTACATTCGATAGTAAAAATTTGGCACTATACCATCTTTAGCAGACACCATAAATCCCATATTTAGTGGCGGCAGGCTAATTGTTTTAATAAGCCCTTCAGAGCCAGCTAATAATAATTGGCTTTTTTTGTAATCTGCATGGTTGCTCACATATGTTCATGCATCGTGATCTGCAGGCGCAGTGCTGCAGCTTCCCGATCGGCATTGCATGCGCCACCCACTGCTCGGTAGGCTGCTATAAATAATTGAACCGCGCAACAATTGAGCGCCATTGCAAAACTAAACAATACATTTCTTCTGAAGCTCCTTGACCGCTCTGTACAACTCGTCGAAATTTTGAATGGCCTCTCTTCCTCTTTGAGCGACTTGCCAAAGCGGCGCTCTCATCCTGCCTGCTTGTGCAAGGCCTTGGCCTGCTCTAAGCTAGGATCGCTGTCCGACGCTTCCAATTCCCTTCCGGCACGCTGTGGGCGGACGTTTTTCGGCAGGCTTGGGCTTGAGTTTCCTTACGTCGTTTTTTTGGCAAAACACAATTGTTGCGTCCGCATCGCTGCATCCGAAACCAAAGCGAAGCCTAAGCCTAAGCGAAGCATAAGCCTAAGCCAAAGCCAAAGCCTAAACATGGACTGGACTAAAGCAAAGTCTGGACTAAGCCTAAAATTAAGAAAGTGCTTGACGAGCGAACGGGACGCATAATTGTTTTCAGCCGTTTCCAACACCAAAAAAAAAACTAAAACAACGCACCACTAAACAACGCACCACTAAAACGCTAACCGCGTGGTGCGTGGTGCGTGGTGCGTGCGTGCGTGCGTGCGTGGTGGTGTGGTGGCGTTGGTGTGTGTGCTTGCGTGTGGCACGTGTGTGTCGTGATCGTGTTTCGCGTGTAGTTGTAGGCTTTTTTCCTCACTTAGCCTTCGGTGTGTGAGGTGTGTGTGTGTTGTGCGGTATGCGTGCGTCGTGTGCGTTGCGTGAATACAACTTTCTAGCGTGCACCTGAAAACACAGTAAAAAATAATAAAGAGTTCGAAGTTTTTATAGCATAAAACGTGAGAACAGAAAAGTTATAAACAAAAAAGTTACAAGTATTTTTATGGCAGAGGTTGTACAGTACCTCCAGAAAAGTAACGTCATCATAACCACTCGCCATTGATCTGTGTGAAATGGTTTTCTAAACACTTCTGATAAGTCAGAAGCACGCATAAAATGCGCTGTATTATCATTAATTTATTTATTTTGCATAACGCATGATTACGAAGCTCAGTAGTGCCTCTTATTTTGATGGTAAAATGTGCCAAGCAAGCCAGCAAGCAAAATTTCAGCTCAATCCATCCAGCAGAACTCTGTCTGATTGAGAAGAACCCACAAACAGATACTACTGTAGAAAAGGATAATGCCATATCTTGCACCACTGTAGCGGATTGAAAACGAATGCCAGATTCGTGATCACCACGGCGTTACATATATCCAGCAGATTTGACACTAAATTCTCAAATTCGATCAAACACAATTTGATATCAATGCGTCATCTCGGATTACGGTATCGCCGAAAAACGGATGTGATATCGTGATAGCACGTGATACATATTCCCAAGCAGAATTGACACTGAATCTCAAATTCGATCAACACGATGGAAATTTGATAATCACGGATCGGGCTATCGCAAATCCGGCTTAAATGCGGTGAAGTTCCCGGCAGTTATACAAAATTCGCTCAATCCATCCAGCACAACTCTCTGGCTGCGAGACAGACAGACAGACAAACATTTGCTTTAGTAATATAGACTAGGCTCAACTCAGGACCTGCTTGCAAAGTGCTCCAAAGTAGTTCAATGTAATATTTTCGTGTCCTCAGTATGACTCATGATCAATACAATGTGCATAAATATGTGCGAGTGTAGTGAAAAACAAAATGGAATCTGTAAAGTGCTGAGAAAAGCACAGGAAGAACCAATGCAACCAATGCTTCTGATACAGAAAAGTCCTTTTTTGTGTAACTCTTTATTCAGTCATTACATACCGGATCTCAATTGTACTAATTGGGAAAACGAATTGCGCGCTCCCTGCGCGAAAATGTAAAGCCCAATGAAACCTAAGCTTAAGCAAAGCCTAAGTAAAGCCTAAGCCTGAGATAAACATATGCTAAGCATAAGCTACTAACTAAGCAAAGCCTAAAATTATGAAAATTTTCATCAATGATGACACATGACGCTGGGAACAATTGTTGACCAAATTCTATCCTCTTGAGAGACACACCATACCCTTAGTACCCTTGCTACTTTCAAATCTACCTATAGGCGGCTACTTTATTTTACAGGTAATTTCGACCCCCCCACCTAATTAATGCAAAATCCCCCCCCCTAAAAATTTTGCCCCCTATTTATTTCCACTCCCTAATCATTCACCCCAACTATTTCACCCCCCTAACATTTTAACCCCACTAATATTACACTCTCCCTCCTCACCTATCCATCCTCTCACTTACAACTCCTTATCGGTCCTTTATATCGCCGTACCATCCATCCTCTTCGATGTCGCGCATATGAGACGCAAACTACATTTCTCTCATAGTACGCTGCGCCGAAGCGCCTCCCCTCACACCATCCTCGACAATTGGCGGATCCTAAAGATGTTTTTAACGAGATAGCTGCAAACAAAGAGATTCCCCGCTTTTTTTCTTGAACAACTTACTTCCTTTATCATCCACTAAAAACACGAATAAACAGAGATCTTGTAACAATCTATACATAATCCTACAAAACAAAAATAATAACAAAAAATAACAATATAGATATCACCTCCTACCCCCAACACATAACCTACTCCTCCTACCCCTTCACACTCTTACCTCTATAAAATCCATAAAACTCCCTCTCTTGAACAGATCTCCTCTCCCAAACACCCTCCCATCATTTTCTTCTCCTTCATGAACGATCAACCATCATCCATACACTAATTCCACAACATCATACTTTCTTCTCTTCTCCATTAAAACGTACACACACATCATACATCCCGCAAATACACAATCCATTCTAAACACTACCCACATCTCAAGATCGTACCCCCTCTCAACACAACCTAACCCCCCCACCACTCCCTCCACACACAACAAACACTTATATACCCTTCTAATTACTTAACGAACTACATACAAAGGGGCGCGTTTCTCCCATACTAACATTCTCTCGGACACAAACATTCTCTTTTTATAGCAGTTGCACGTGGCACAACGCCCATCTGTACAGTGACAACAAAATGTCAAGCAAGCAAATCGGCGGTTTCGTAGGGACCACGGTGTCACAGGCGTATCATAAACATCGACCGTCGGTCCCGAAATCGCTGATCGACATGGTGGTCGAATTCGCCAATCTCAGAGTGGGCGTTTTACGAGAGCCAAAGCACCGTACGCAACGCAACGCAAGTTTGCAACACAACACACTCGATACTACAGAGTCGCGAGGACGCGGTCGCAGTAGACGTCGGTTGCGGTACGGGGCTGAGCACGGCCGCGTTGGCGCGCGCTCTTCCGGCCGGCTCGCGCGTTCTCGGCCTCGACGTCAGCCCCACGCAGCTAGCCGAGGCCCGTCTCAACTGGCCCGCGGAGCTGCCGGTCGCCGTAGAATTCAGGTTCCTCTCTGCAATCGTTGAGTGCGCTATGCGTGCCTACAGGTCAGCGCGTAGAGTGTCAAACGCGGACGAGGAGGCGATTCCGCTCGCGCCCGGGTCCGTCGACGTCGTTCTGGCCGCGCAGAGCGCCCACTGGCTGCAGCTCGACCGCTTCTTCGCCCACTGCGACCGAGCGCTGCGTGCCAGCGGCGTGGTCGCGATCGCTGGGCACTCGCTTTGCCGCCTCACTGTTGACGGCGAGCCCGAGTCGGACTCGAGCAGGGCTC
Source organism: Paralinhomoeus sp. GSCO2_6 (assembly GCA_030248085.1). NCBI lineage: Eukaryota > Metazoa > Nematoda > Chromadorea > Monhysterida > Linhomoeidae > Paralinhomoeus > Paralinhomoeus sp. GSCO2_6. The sequence continues at coordinate 95,312 of JASAMY010000751.1, read as the reverse complement.
TGACGACGGCTTTGGCTCATGTGCGTCTTTGCTGTCCGTCTGCTGGTCCATGGATGCTACGGGCTCTGTGCAGTTAGACGAGCAACTGATTCTATCGGGATACTGGAAAACTAACAGGCGACTGCTCAACAGCCAGTTCGCCGGATGCCAACTACCTTACGCGCAGCAGCTGATCTGCAGGTTTGTCGAGTGGAATTGCGGGGCCGTAGCAGATAGCACCAGTGGCGGAATGTCGCAACGTGTTACAAAAGCTGACCACGTGCATGTGTGTTATTCAGAAACACGGATGAGTTGTGCGACAAGGTGGAAATGGAACCATCGAAGTTTGTGGAATATCTGAAGACCTCGAGCGCCCTCAACAACTACTTCAGGTGCAAGCAAGAGACAGGGGAGAGTCAGGGGCTATGGGATGACTTCTTGGCGGTGTACGTCGGTTTAATAGTGCAGCATTTGACTGTCCGGTCCACGTTTCAGGTTCACTGCCCGCACTGCGGGAGTGGCTGTGTTGGAGGCGAGGTACCCTTGGTTCCTGCTCATGGCCAAGAAACCGACCACGGTGCAGGCGGATTGATCGTCCAAATTTGTCGTCGCTCAATTCATCACGGCCGCCCCACTCGGCCTTCGATCGCGTCGCGTGCCGGTAATCGGTCGGCGATCTCGACAGGCGGGCGCCCGTCGCGACATTGTTTTCACACGTCGTTTTTCTAACGGCGACATCAATCCTTCCTGCGCGCCGCGCGTGCGCGCGCTCCAAATTGAAAACAAATTCCATTTGCTCGAGTTGAACGGGAGGACGTCGTCAGTCAGCGCCCTTCTTTCGTTTTGTCTCCCGCCGTTACACAATCCCCCCCCCCCGCGCGCGCTACTCCGATTCTCTTTTCCCCCGAAAGGAGGCCGATCGCCCGCGGCGCTTTGTTTTCACCAGTTCAAAGGTCCCACGTCAGTCGCCGACTCGGCCCTTCCATGTGCCCGTCCACTGACTTTCGGTCGCAGCCGCCACTTTCTCGCGTCTCCGCCACGCCTCAGGGCAACACGACGCGCAGCGAAAGTCGGCGCCGTTGCAGTCACTCCAGGGGGCCTGCCGGCTGCTGCAGTTCACTACTAATTATACATAACGACGTCGACGGAGTTGCCTCGGTTCCGGACCTCGGATTCGATGTCGATGATGACTCGGTGCCTGATCGTCTTGCTCTCGGCTACGGCGCTCGTCGTCGCCGTGCCCATCGACAACAACATCGAGGGCGTGCCCGAGATCGACTGCGGCTCCACGTCCATTAGCGTCAACTTCAACACGAGGGAGGTGTTCAACGGTCACGTCTACGTCAAGGTGAGTCGACGCGGCCGGCACGTCAGGGCACGGCTTCGTTGTGGGACAACGGACGGGCGGAGGACGCGAGCGAGCGATGCAATGCAGGGCCGCTACTCGGAGCCCGGCTGTCGCGACGACGAGGGCGGCCGTCGCGTGGCACTGATCAACTTGCCGTTCAACCAGTGCGGCGTGTCGCGCACGCGCTCGCTCAATCCGCGCGGAGTCTTCGTCAGCACCACCGTCGTCGTCACCTTCCACCCGCAGTTCATCACAAAGGTCGGTCGTTTGCCGCGCGTGCGGCTACTGACTCGCCAGCAGTTGCCACGAAGGAAGGCGCGTGCAGGTGGACCGGGCCTACCGAATCCAGTGCTTCTACATGGAGGCGGACAAGACCGTAAGCTCGGAGCTCGAGGTCTCGGGTCTGACGACCGCGTTCCAAACGCAAACGGTGCCCATGCCCATCTGTCGCTACGAGATTCGCGAAGGCAGTCCTGAAGGCCCCATCGTGCAGTTCGCCATCATCGGACAGCAGGTCTATCATAAGTGGACTTGCGACACCGAGACCGGTACGTCCCCGCCGCAGACGGACGCCTGTCTCGCGTCGACGTCGTGGGTGGTGGGTGCGCGATTCAGAGGACACGTTCTGCATGGTCGTCCACTCGTGCTTCGTGGACGACGGCGCGGGACAGCGCATCGACCTGCTCGCCGACGACGGCTGCGCGCTCGACCGCTACCTGCTGGGCAACCTCGACTACACGCAGGGCATGCTCATGGCCGGCAAGGAGGCGCACGTCTTCAAGTACGCCGACAAGGCCCAACTCTTCTTCCAGTGCCAGATCTCCATCACAGTCAAGGCGCGTCCTTTCTGGAACTTTCGCAACCTGACGGGCCCCAGAACTGGGATGGAGTGCTGTGTCAGGACCCAGACACGCCCTGCCCGCTGCCCTCGTGTCCCCCTTTGACGCGACGAAAGCGGTCGGCCGTCAGCGCCGAGTCGACAGCCGCCGGCACGGTCGACGTGCAGTCGCAGCTCCTGCAGACACTCGACCTCGACGACCAGACTAGCTTCGACGACTTCGAAAGGCAGAGTCTCCAGGGCGCCCTCCGATTACGGAACGGTGGTGTTGTCGAGGCGGCGGTGGATGCCAGCCGCCTCTGCTTCTCGCCGCTGGGTGAGTGGGCGGGACGGCGTGACGAGAGTGGCAGCGAGTGAGGGAGGGACGACGCGTTCGTCTTCAGTGGCCGTCTCCGTGGGAGTGGCGGCTTTGGCGCTGCTCGGCGTCGCCGTCTCTCTACTCGCCCTTCGGAGCCGAGGCGGCAAGTGGGTCCACTGACTGCCCGCGCCGCTCTCAGCCCGCGACTGTACAGACCGTTACTGGCCGTCAAGGAAAACCGCAATTCTCTGCAGTTGTTCCTTGAATGGTCCGACTAGTGCGGCAGCGCGAGCCAACAGCGGTGTGCACTGCGCGCTCGCTTGATCGCTCGTTGCTGCCAACGCTCTCGGTGCTCTACTACAGTGTCGGTGGATGGCGCGTCAGTTATGCGTTCCCTTCAAATACGCAACGCACACATTTGGACACGCTGACCGCGTCTCCGCCAGATAGCAAAAAAAGAACGCAACGAACAGGCTCTCCACTTCAACCAGCGGCCGGGGGAAACAACTCGCACACTGCTTACTGCCGCTAACTGTAACGAAGAACGAACCACCGCGAGACGTTCCGCAAGCGGGCGAGACGGCGAGCGCTCAGTAGCGGCGGGCGCCGCCGTAGCGGTAGGCGTCGAAGCGGTCGTCCGCTTCGGCCGCCGACGCGGCCGAGCCGCCGAACGTCGACGCGGCCGGCTGACCTCCGGCTGACATGAAGGAAGACAGCAACGCGCCGCCGGCGCCGCTCATCAAGCCACCGCTCGCTGCAACGTCGTCGTCGTGCTGAGACGACCGATCGTGACCCGGCGCCCTAAAGCATCATACTCTACCTCGGTGCCAGCCGGCCGCTGAGCCGCCAGCCTGGGCGCCGGTGCCGAAGTGCGACCCGCTCGGCTGCTGCGAAGCCGAGGCGACCCCGTAGCGCGACGCGGCCGCCGAAAAGCCGGCGTGCGGCGACGCAAACGCGGCCGCGCCGGCGCCGCTCGACGCCTGCCCGTGCTGGTAGTCGCGCGTCACGGCCGTCGACGCGCCGCCTCGGTAGTACTGACCGCGGCCCCGCTCGGCCGTCGCAGGCGGACGCGGCCGGCTGCCGTAGCGGCTAGAGTCGCCGCCACTCTGGTGGTAATCGCTCTGCCCTCCGCGGCGGTATTGCGACCCCGACGGACTGGCGGCACGCTGAAACGAACACACCGTTCCATAGAGGCGTTTATCACACAGATAATGCACACCTTCGTGGGAAATCCGCGAGCTTGGTATCCGGAGCCGGCGGCAGAGCCGTACGGCCGGGCACCGCCAAAGGTTGCGGCCGGCTGTACGCGTTGAGCCGCCCTTGGAGCCGCTGCCTGGCGATCGTCGTAGTGGGTGCGTCGACTGAAGCCGCAGAAAGGAGCTGAGGTGGAGGGGAGGGGGGGGGAGAGCAAAGGCGAGCCGTTCCACCTGTCCCGTCCGGCGTATGAGTCGGCCTTGTTGTAGGCCTTGGGCACGCGCTCGCGCTCGCGGCCACGCGCCTCGGCCGGCCGGCGCGAAGTGGAGCCGAATCGGTCGGTCGGCGCCGCGCGCCGCTCCACCGACGCAGCCCCGTACCCGGTTGGCGCAACGGGCGCCGCACTGAACGCGTGCGTGCCGCGTTGTCGACGAAAGAGGAAAGAGCCAGCGAGCGAGCGAGCTAGAGTTGTGCACTCGCCCAATGGGGTGTCCCTGGACGGCGCTCAACTTGTGCTGCATGAACTCGAGCTTCTCGCGCTCCAGTTTCTCGCGCTCGAAGCGGATGCGCTCCTTCTCCAGTCGCAGCGCCTCCTGCTGCACCTCGACCGCTTCCGCGGCCGCAGCCCGTCGGCGCTCGTCCTCGCGCATCTGCAGCGGCGCCGTCTGCGGCGCGCTTCTGCCTGCCGCGGCCGCGCTAGGGCAGTCGGCCAAGGCCAACCTGGAATTCGCGCGCCCACTTGCCGGGCGGGTCGTAGCGCGTGAGGACGGGCCGAGTCGAGGGGTGGGCCGGCGGCTCGCGGTGCATTGGCGGCCTGCCGGCGCCGTAGTAGCGGCCGCGCATGTCGAGCGCCGCCGACGGAGGCTGGCGCACGGCGGGCCGCCGGTAGGGCTGCGACGCTGCCGCGGACGAGTGGTGGGAGGAAGTGGCAGTCCGCCGCGTAGGAGGACCGCTCGAGGCGGCGCCGATGACGCGGCGGCGGTCGAGGGAGCCGCGAGCACTCCGACTCGAGGTCCGCGAGTCCGAGTGGCGGTCGCGTCGCTTCGAGTCGCCTCTGTCGCGCTCCTTCTGCTGCTGCTTCGACGACGGCGGCGAGCGCCGCGGCGGCTGCACTCGCTCCTTCCGCGCCGCCGTCTCCTTCGCGTTCGCCGTCGACTTACTGGCGTTCTTCTCCTTCTGCCTCGCCAGTTCTGAACGCGCGCAGCTGCCACTGCCACCCCTGCAGCATCAGCGAAACACAACGAACACGGACTCTGTCGCTTGGAGGCTTGCACGACCTTCTGCTTGGCGGCGAGCGCTGCGGCCGACCGCTTCGTGGCCTGCGAGAGGCCGCTGCCGGCAAAGGAAGCGGGCATCTTGTCGGGACTGGTCTGAAGGGAGCGCTGCAGCTGAACCATGGCGCTGAAGGGGCCCAGGGGCCGGAGCACGCACGCGCTCGACGGTGATGGTGCGTCCCTTGAGCTCGGTGCGGTGCAGCTTCTGTATGCAGTCAGCCGCCTGCTCTACCAGTTCCATGGTGACGCTGCCGAAGCAGCAGCTGCCCGGACGCTTGCTCGACGTCATGATACGCGCGGCCTTCACTTTGCCGAACTTGGAGAACGCTTCCTGCAGCAGCAATTGGGCTCAGTGCGCCTAGTCCCTTCCCTGAGGGGGGGGGGGGGTTCCACATCGGGCCACTCCACTGAGCTTGTCCCCAAAAATTGCTCGCGACGCGAGTGGCAAATGCCCGATCAATATACTGTACTTTTATGTTTATGCTCACGTCAAATCTTTACCCCATCCTGGCTGCGCCACTGATGAGCTACAGGTGCAATAGAGAGGGTAGCCGCACGTACCTTGAGATCGGCGGCCCGAGTGGCGACTGAGAGATTGCTGACCCAGAGCATCGTCGACGACGATGCGGCGTCTGCCGACTGCTTCGCCGCCGCCTCTTCGGCTGGCGCCACGACGCCATCGTCGGCAGTCTTCCCCTCTGAACGCCAGCCACCGCCGTGGACGTTGACACATGGGGCCACACGTCGACAGGACGACAACGACGACTAACGTTCCATGGGAGCGTCATCCTCGTCGGCGAGATCGATGACGCCGTCTTCTTGGCTGGCCGCGGACGCTCCCACTCTGCAACAGTGCCACGGTGAACTACGGAATGGCACGCGAGGAGTGACAACTCTTGAAAAGGCGGATCCACATTACACCCTCAAGATCTAAAGACGCCGCCGTCTCATTTGATTTCCAGAGCCCTGAGTGCTTTGAATCGCTGAACCAGCCAGTAGACGTTCTTCCAGTGGAAGATGACGAAGAAAATGTTCAGTGGCACTGGCGCCGATCCGAGATCGTATTCACTGGCTGCTCTTCACCAAGTGTCGGTTTCTTGTGGTTCCGCGATGAGTGCCGCACGCAGCAAAGTCAACAGCCGGCGGCACAACTACCGTGCTAACGGCAAGATCGTCACCCTTCCACGGTTACCTCTGGATGGAGGCGTCTTCGGCCGGCACAGCTTGGGCCGGTGCGTCGGCGACGGCGACGGCGACGGCGCTGCACGCCCCTTCCGCCGGAGTCGACAGGATCGGCTCTGGCGCGTCGGCCCCTTCGTTGCCGGCCGGCTGTCGTTCCAGCGGGGTCGGCAGCGCGGGCTCCGTCGGGCCGGCGTCGGGCATCCCCTCTTCCTCCTCCTCCTCCTCCTTGTCGGCGTCGACGCCGTTGCTGCCGCCGTGCCGGCTCTCCTCGTCCGTGTTCACGACCATGGACATGCCGGCGAGGGAAGGCGTCGGCGTGGGATGGGCGGCGCGGTGCAGCTCCACCGTGTCCTCGGACGTGAACGGACGCCGCGGCGGCACCTCCTCCGGGTCGGGCACCGCCGAGTCCTCGACAGGCCCCTCCGCGCCTCCCAGCGCCTCCAGGGCCGTCGCGTCGGCGGCCGACGATGCGCCACCGCTCTCTACGGCCGTGGCGGCAGCGGCTGCTTCGTGCGCCGGCTGGCTGCGTTGGGGCGAGAGGCCCGCCTCGGCGCGGCCGTCCACGTTCTCCTCAGCATCGTCGTGCGCTGGAAGTGCAGCGCCGCCTTCCCTCCACTGCACACGCCCGCTCGGCTTCGGCTGTCGTCAGTTTTCTAGGGATTTTGGCGACACGGACGTGGCAGGTGACGGACATTTTGACAACCGCCTTCAGCTCCATCCAAGCCGCGTACTACGGGCTCCAAACTCGCCAAATGAGCAGCCCAAATCCAGTTGGTAACGTCGTTAAAATGGAACAACAAACCGGTTTCGACAGTGTCGCCGATCGCGGTGGCGTCGTCTTTGAGCTTCAGCTTCATGTCGACGTCCTCCTCGTCCTCGACTACCACTCCTCCATTGGTCGGCTTCTCATCGCTCTAAACGCGTCGACGGACCCTTCAGCCCGCCGCGCCGTGGTCCAAAACAGCAGGGAACCAACATTCTCCAACTTCGCTTCATCGCTCATGGCCACGTCGCCGAAGCTTTCGTCTCCGGCTCCTAGAGCCAGTGGGCCGGCGATATGAAAAAGAAAACCCAAATCCCAAAAACGCGCTTACTGGACTTGTTGGCGCCGTCGACCTCAAACAAGTGCGTTTCCGGGTCGAGGCCGTCCTTCACTATGGCCTGTAATTCGAGTAAATCAGTCACAGCTTATGGCCAAATTGGCTTGACAACCTGGCTCAGACGGTCGACAAGCACGACTTTGACGCCATTTTTGTCGAGACCGCGTCGTTCCAGCTCGGCCCGCAAGTCGACAACGCGCAACTGGTTCAACAGCTTTTCCGACATCTTTGTTCACGCACACAACATTAACAACACTCGAACAGACAAACGCAAAATACACACGTCGATCCAACGCAAATCAAGAAAAAATCGATCGGCAGGTACGGTACCGAACATACTGTGGTTAGGACTACGACAACGTCGTTCCTACTTTCTTGATGGGTGATGACAAATGTGTGTGATGTAATGAAAGTGAGCACGATACAACGGTTAGTATGCAGGGTTCATCGTTTTGCTCGAAATCACAATAAAAACTGAGTTCCAGAACAACTATTTTTATCTTCCAATAGGAGTTGTCAGAGTTGTCAGAGTCAGTTAGTTGAAAATTGGAGCTGTTGTTGTGTTGTGGGAATCTCGTCTCATGATCCGTGGACATGCCCTGCGAACTGAGCTGATCGTGGGACACCCACACCTCGACTGCCAAAGTTTCCTTTTTACCCCTCTCTCTATACGTGACGTTTACATGCCCAAACCCTAACCCTCATTCCTGTTTACAACGACAACGCGACAAATGCCCTCATGCAGCAGCATTTCAGCCTAACCCGTAACGAACGGTACTTCGGGTAGCTTGGATGAACGAGTTTGTACTGCTGACTGTGAACACACGGTGCTACATCCAGCTTACTATCTTTAATAGAACCCAGCTAGCGACGTCAGCTGCCGGCTTTCGCCAGCGACGTCCAACAAGTCACATGTCAGCTCGGGGGACCTGTACACCCTTGTCCCAACGTGTCCCCGCGTCCATGACACGTCGTCTTCTCGCTTGGCCGTGCCGAAGTCGGACAGTACGGTTACTGTAAGTTTTCTATGACGGAGTTATTGAGACATTTGCATATGCAAATACTGTTACAGAAACCAAGAAAAGGTGGTAACGCATAAATCCCGCACACCTACACTCGCCTACTCTGATGCAAGTGATTTGCATAGTTTTGATATGTTCGTGCGACGTTCCTGTCACTTCCGGCCCGTCTGCGCTGTCGCTGCTGCTCGCAGTGGCCGTCCACAACGCATTGTCGCCGCCGCTTGTGAGCGATGGCCAACAAGCCAGCTGACTAACCACGTGAGTCATGGGTTCGATTCCTACCACTGCAAATGTTGCGTTTTCGCAGGGTATTTGCTCCGACATACTCATACCTCTATATGTAATTGAGATCTGTGGAAGCAGGTTTTGGAATTGAACATTACGCTTAGACGGATCAGCGAAGTCAGTGACATCACGTAGTTGTCTACCTTTCTTTTAGATTCCACCAAGATTGCTTGTATTATGTATGAGGTACTACACATCCATTTTCTGATGTCGTGTACTGCAGACACCATATCAAAACGGTGCGACAATTACAGATAATCAGCTTTGCGGTGCAGGCTGTCTAGATTCCAGGTCATCAAAGCAACATTCTCAGTTTCTTTTGTCGGTCCTTCAGTAGGTTTTCAATGTCGGTGGCGGTGAATCGTCGTCCGCCACTCGGAGAAGCGAACATACGACCGCAGGTGACGGGCGACAAGAAACACTTGCGCGAGTCCAACAGCGCCCTGAACGACGTCGTCCACTTCGCTCGCGTCCCTCTCACCATAGCGCTGCCCCATAGCTGTCCTGGCGGCAATCAACCTGGCGCTGCGACGCAGTAGCTGTCCGTTGTCCCCTTGCGTCGCGCACAGCGCGTCCGCTAGCAGGGCCGTCGCCCACACGAGAACCACGAGCCAGACGCGCATCGCTTCACTCCTTTCCTGTGTGCACGACAAGCCGATGATTGCAACTGCTTCTCCACAGTAGAATGGCCGAACACAGCGAGTCGGCAATGTCGAGCCGACAAAGTGTTGATACTTCGGGGTATAATAAAGACGTGTGGGCGACTGCTGCGACTGCCTTGGGCGCTCATCTTGTTTCCTTCCGATATTTGTGCACTGTGGGTGGGCGGTAATGCGGCATGTACAGATGTCAGTCAAGTCAGGTGTGGCGCGTGGCAGAGCACAAACCGATACTCTCGGCCTCTTTAAATCACGAATACAGTACGTTGTGATGAAGTGACCGATTTAAAAGAACAGAAATTTAAGGAGCTGCTTTCGTTAAGCAGAAAAAGGCAAAGCTGAACAGTAGATCCGTACCTAGCGCCGTACATGTATCTGGTGTGTTTGTTTGGTTGTTTGTTTGGCGCGCTGGCGGGGTTGCTGCGGGTGGGTTGTGTGTTTTGTTGTGTTGCTTGTTTTAAGCGTGTTGGGGGCTGTTGTGTTCGTTCGGGTGTGTTGGTTTTTTTTGTTTGTTGTTTTTGTTTTTGTTTTTGTTGTTGTTTGTTGTCTTGTCGTTTTTTTTTTGTGGGTTCCGGTTCGGATTTTGGCTATTTTGTTGTTTGTTTTTTGTTTGTTGTTGTTGTCCCCGCTGCGGTTGTCTGCCTTGCTCTGTTGCCCCGGTGGGTTCGGATATCTCTTTTTCTCTTTTTTTTTTTTTGTGTTTTGTTGTGTTGTTTTTTGGGGTTGTGTGGTTTTTGTGTTTTTTGTTTTTTTGTTTTGGTCTTTTTTTCATTTATTACTTGGACTTTGCCTTTGTTTCGTTTTTTCACTGTTATTAATTTTTTATAATTTATTTTTTACGTTTTTTTTTCTTTTTATTTTGTGATTTTTGTTGTTTGGTTTGTTGTTTTGCGTTCTTCTGTTCTTTTTTTTTTGTTCTTTGCTCTACTTGTATTTTTTTTGTTTTTTTTTTTTTTTTTTTTTTTTTTTTTTTTTTTTTTATTTTTTTTTTTTTTTTTTTTTTTTTTTTTTTTTTTTTTTTTTTCCTTCTCCCGGCCCCCCCCCCCCCCCCCCTCCCACCCCCCCCTTGCCCCCGCGCCCCCCCCCCCTCCCCCCCCCCACACCCCCCCCCCCCCCCCCCCCGCCACCCCCCCCCAAAAAGAACGCACCCCCGCGCCGCCGCCCCACCCACCCACGACCCCCGCCACGCACGACGGGCTGCGAGGGCGGGGGCGGGTTGCGTGTGCGTGTGTGTGTGTGTGTGTGTTTTTTGTGGTGGTGTTGGTTATGTTCGTCGGGTAAAGGATGAACGCAAATGATGTGATGGTGTTTTACTGGTGTGCTGGTCTCATATGGTCTGGTACTTCGATAAACAAAAAGCTGAAAAGATTTATGCGTGAGTCAGCGTCTGCTGCTGTGTGCGTGTACTGCTTTCTTAATTCTTGGCTTTGTTTGTTTTGGCTCTGACTTTGTTTAGTCTTTGCTTTGGCTTTTTTTTTGGCTTTGATTTTTCTTCGCTTTTGTTTCGCTTAGTTTGGTTTTGGTCCTTGGGTTGCGGGCGCTGACGAAATTGTGTGAGAGACAGAAACATAGTGACAAACATACCACGCAAAAACCCCGCCCGCTGGAATGGATGGTAAGCGTCGGTCGCGATCCTGGCCTGCGTAGCTGCGCTCAAAGGCTGTGCGCGTCTAGAGCTGCAGGTACATGTGTATGTGAGCATGCAAGCTAAGTTAAAAAAAAAAAATTATTCTATTAAGTCTCTGAGGAGTTTATATAATTAATAGAGACTATTATGTGTATTGTATGTGTGGTCTGTTAGTGTAGTGTAGTGTCTTTTTTTTTGTATTTGATGTGTATGGATGTAGTGTGAGGAGAAAGAATAATGGTTAAAAAGAGAAAAAGGATTGTCTTTGTGTTGTTCAGGAAGAGGTGTGTTGCTTGGGTTGGTTGACTTTGTTTTTCTTTTGATGCTTGTTATTTATGGTTTGTTGTTTTTTTTTTTAGTATTAAAAAGGTTATATTTATATTGTTCTATTGATTGTGATTAACTAGTGAATACAAAAAATAATTGATATAGATTTAGTGTATGCTTGTTATTGTTAATGAAAAGGGAAAAAAGAGAGAAAAGAAAGAAAGTAAAGAAAAAAAATATTCTAACTCTTCAACCCAATTCTAAATAGCTAATGTAGTTATCTGGCCTGGGGGCTGAAACTGATTTAGTATTGCCTGTTCTTATCTCCCCCCCCCCTCCTCCTGCATTGTTCGTCTTCTTCTTTGTGTGTGTTTTGGGTGTTTGGGTTGTTGGGGTGGGGGGAGAGAAAAGTTTAAAAAAAAAAAAAAAAAAAAAAAGAAAAAAAAAATTTTCTCCTCCCACATATATGTGGAGAAAACAAAAAAAAAAAAAAAAATAAAAAGAGTCTAGGCGGTCTTATATATATGTGGGTGGTGTGATGAGAAATTTATTAAAAAAAGAGGGGTGGTAAAGAGATTTGTGGATATAAAGTGGTTGAAATGAGTGCTGTCTGAAAACTGTGTTTATGAGTTTTTATTTAATTTATTTTTTTTTTTAGAAATATGCTTTGGAGCTTTGAAGAAGTTGAGTTCAAAGTGGCTAGTATGTACTATGGGTCGTTAGTATGTGCATGGCCGATTCGCTGCATACACTGTAGTGTTTGCGGAGTCGTTATGCGAGTTAGGGCTTAATAAAACATTTTGATAGCAGTGGGAACGACGGCTGACAAGCGACTTCAGGGACGACCAACTCTGGGGAGCGCGTGTCGCACCCCTTGCAGTAAGTAGTCTAAAGTTATCCAGCAGCATAAATCTCAGCGCTTATCTCAAATGACCGCTCCTTACATGACTCGATTGCTGAAAGCTTGTATAAACACCAGTATTGACTTGATGAAAAAGACTTGATTCGCAACATAACGTACACAATGTACTGCACAATGTCGCTCGCTAAATACATTCTGCTGCTTCACGCAGGTACGCTTGAAATGTTTCAACAAAACTGCAAACGGTAGGCGTGCACAATTTGTGAGGGCATTGATTTGCGCTAGGCTTGTTGGCCACCGCGGACAACGCCAAGAATGTCGTGCTCGTCTTGGACGCGGGCAACTTCAGAGCTCGACAGCACGACCAACTGCTTCGGCTCGGCGCCCAGTTAGCGGCTAGCGTAGATGACAAGGTCAGTCAGTGCTGCTTGCCCCTCTCCCCCCCCCACCCACCCCCATGCGAGTGCAGCTCGCCGGCACTCTAGACAGGCGCAGTGGCCAGGACGAACGTGGGCGTCGTGTCGGTGCGGAAGTCGCGATGCGTGGTCGAGCTTGAGCTGGGCGCCGCCAAGCACGGCGCCGATGTGGAAAAGGCGGTGTTGGCCACTCGGCGCCGATGGTCCTTCTGGGGCAACCGAATAGCGAAGGTGAAGAGTCGTCATCCGTTTCACTCGACGCCACGAGACTGCGGCAACCGAGAATCTATATAGATGCCGATTGCAGGGCGTCAACTGCGCAGTCGACATGCTCGACCGCCGGCCCAGTAGCCGAGAACACATGCCTTCCGTCATCATAGTCGTTTCGCATCACATCGGCGTCGGAGTCACGAATGCCAAGTACCGCGCTACGTTCCGAGGAATCAATTTGTTTTCCGTGGCAATCAGTTTGTTTTGTTCAGTTTGTGAAGCATGGTTCGTTTGCATAATTCTGTTGCTGTTGCAGATATGCCGTTCATGCTGGCCAAGCTCATCGCCGGAAAAGCCAGTCACACGTTCACTGCAAAATGGGACAATCTCGCTTCCCAAGTCGACGCACTGACGGAAGCCATTGGTGACGCGTTCAATTGCAGCGCTGCCCTGCAGTCGGCGAAGTGACTGTACGCGATGACGATGACGACAGGGAGGCTAAGCGATGCGCCTCGTCGATGCGACGGCCGCGAGAAGCTCGACGTCGTGCTCGCCGTCGACCAGCTCACGAGTCATCTGCAGCCGACGCTCATCCGAGCCTGGCTGGCAGGATTCGCCGAGCGACTCAGCCTCGGCCACGACGTTAGTCCACCCGTACCGGCCACCCCCTACAACCCCCCCCCCCCACCTTCCATTCCGCCATGGCTCTGGTGCTCAGAGTCCAGCGCTCCCTTTCAGTACAGTCGCGTGGCTCTGGTCAAGTACGGACGAACGTGCAGCTACGAGTTCAACCTGGGCGAGATCTCGACCAAGCTAGAAACGAAGCAACGAATGGAAAAGATCCGCTTCACCAAGATTGGGGCCGACATCCCTGGGGTACTGTTGGCATGATTCGGTCATAGCTCATAATAAAGTCTATTACTGACGAGACGACCGGGATTCACAGATTCATCTCTTTCAACTCAGAGCCTGGCGATGCAAATAAATTCAGGGCCTCGCTTGCGCCGCATCATTCGCTTTCGGAGGGACCGGAAACCGCAAGGGGGTGCCGGACGTGATGGTGATGCTGAGCACGGGCCGAGGACCTCTGCAAGCAATCGAAGTGGTTCGCGGAGAGCTTGAAAGCAATGGCATCAAGACGATCGCCGTGTCCGCGGGCGCCTGTACGTTTTGCCAAACTTTGTGCGCCAGTCGCCACACACTTCTCTTGACTGACTGACTGACTCACCGTTGTCTCAGTCGTGAAGCGCGACGGCCTGCTCGCCATCGCTGGCACCGAACAGCGCGTCTACCAGGCGTCGCACTACAACGTCCTTGACAACATCTTCTCAGATATTTGCGCCGCAGTCGGTTGGTCGGCATGCTAGATCGCTGCAAAAGCTGCCACTACTCCTCTTCAGAGACGCCAAGAGGCTGCTGTTTCAACGGTGGACTCGCTAAGAAGTGTGAATGCAGGGCTGGATTCACTGGAAAGTACTGCGAGATTGGTGCGTCTTTCTCTGCGAGACCGCAGTGTCGAAGCGCGCATCGCTCCAATTCCCTTCCAGCGCCAGGCGGTAAAGCGCCGACTGATCGCGAAGCAGGGCGTTGCATTCCGAAACCTGTCGACATTGCGTTCGTGGTCGACAGCTCGGGAAGCATCAAGGTGCCCAATTTCAAGACGACGCTGCAGTTCCTGTCTAGACTGACGTCTTCCTTGACCTTCCACGCCACCGACCTCAGCCAGGCAAGGGAAACGACGCTGTCCTTTCACTTTGTCGTCGTCCGCAGTCCAGTACTCGGCACATTTTCAGTCGAGCAGAGTGGGCATGGTCCAGTTCAACCGCAAGGCCCATTTTGAATTCGACTTCACCCAGTACCGTCAAAAAGAGGAGGTGCAAAAGAGGATCATGGCTTCTGAATACTACAAAGGCAGCACCAACATTGCCTCGGTTTGTTGACAGCTGGCTAGCTAGCTCTCTATGGCACCACCTGACCTGACTGAGTGTGCACTTCTAGGGCATGAAGATGGCGAACGAGCGTATCTTCGCCAAATCGCCCAGGAGCGACGTGAGCAAGGTCATGATGGTCATGACCGACGGCAAGGACAAGACGAACGTGAAGCAACAGCGCGAGAACGCCCAAAGGATGGGCGTCTCCGTACTCGCAGTGGGCGTGGGCCGCAACGGTGCGCCGCCACAGCACACGCACTTAGGCAGGCTCAAGCTGATGTCATTCGCGCTTCAGTGAAGCAGCAGCAACTGCTGGAGATAGCGGGCAGCGCGGAGCGCGTCTTCAAGGTGGACAAGTTCAAGGACCTCGAGAAGATCATCGGCTCCCTCTGCGGCGGCATCGGTGAGTGAATGGGTCGCCGCGAGCGGACCCCGCGGTCGACTCGCCGTCTAGGCCGGTCGTGCTGTGAGAACGGCGGAGAAGCGGTCGCCTGCCAGTGCAAGTCCCCCTTCCAGACGCCATACTGCTCGAAACCGAACTAATCTGCACGCCTGGTTTTCCGTTTCGATCCTGATGTCACGTATCTGCATATTGCCTCTATCGCGCCTACATGGCCACAGCCCGCTCTCTTCGCAGTTGTGTACGCGGAGACGGAAAGAAACTCGTCGTTTTGCGCTAGTAACTTGAGCAACGCTTAATTAGCGGGCCAATTTGAGCCGTAATAGAGCTGAAGGGCTCTCGCTCACAAAAGGGCAATTCCTTCAATTAAGTCGGCGACGAAGGTTAGCGGCTCCGCACTAATGAAACGCCCAATTGTCTTGTTAGGACGTCAATTTGGGTGGCAAACGGCAACGGTCGCGCTCGGCCGTCTCGCGGGACATGGGCGGCCGCTGCTCTCAAGCACGACAAAATAATTGGGCCGTCGAAACGGAGCCGTTTGATTGCCTTGCCGACGACTGCACCAATCGTCTCGGCCCGCTCACCCTCTCTCCAATCGACCGCGAAACTGGATTACTGTACAGTGCACCTGCAGACCTGCCAGCCCTGCACGAAATCCGTCCAGCCGCACACGCCGACGCTTTTGACGGCTTCTGCGTATGTACAGTACAACATATACAACTGTACCTACGTACTGCGGTACTGCACTAGCACGCAACCGGATCTTTTGCCTTCACTATGCAATTCGCGCGCGTACATAGTGTGTATCCTACGTACCTGTACATGCACGTACATCACGCACACAAAGAGGTCTCCTACAATGTACAACGATAGGTAGTTAAACTTCATTAAATCCAAGACGTGGATGAGAATAGCTGTCCGTTGCAGATGTTCTCAGCCTCGAGTCACAGCTCGGCGTCGTCCGGCGGCAGCGTCGGCGCTTTCGCTTCAGCTCGGTGACGCGTCGCAGAGCTGCGGCTCGAGGGCCGTGTCGGCGTCCATGGAAGCCGCCGTCGCTGGCGACGTGTCCTGCGCTTCGTCCGCCTTCATCTTGCGATTCACCTTCTTGAACTTCATTCGTCGATTCTGGAACCAAGTCTTGACCTGAACGCTTTCCCGTGTGAACATGAACGACTCCGCCAGAAAGGTGTGGGAGGCGGCGGGGCGGAGGGAGGTACCTGTGTCTCGGAGAGGTTGAGCGCGGCCGCCAGATCGAGGCGCTCT
Source organism: Paralinhomoeus sp. GSCO2_6 (assembly GCA_030248085.1). Classification (NCBI taxonomy): domain Eukaryota; kingdom Metazoa; phylum Nematoda; class Chromadorea; order Monhysterida; family Linhomoeidae; genus Paralinhomoeus; species Paralinhomoeus sp. GSCO2_6. Next base: position 79,157 of record JASAMY010000751.1, on the reverse strand, counting down.
GGAGTGGAGAGGTAGCGCGCGCCCTCGAAGCGCTTCTCGAGGCCCTGCAGCTGCTGGTCCGAGAAGACGGTGCGCGCCTTGCGTCGTCGGTAGGACTTGCTCGAGCCTGCCGCCGCAGCCGCCATCAGCGAGAGGTTCTCCGCCGCCGACAGACCACCGCCTGACATCGCTGCCGCTGCGGCCGCCGGCCAAAACCCCGGCATGGGAAACGCTGGAACGTTTGGAATCTACATGCGGTGCAGCAGTACTGTCGATTAATATTTTTGTTGTATATTGATTTGTGCATCTGCGCCAAAAGGTACGTTCGTAGTGAGACAAACCGCTGTTTGTTTTACGTCTCGCTCTCCGCATACGGCCTTTGTGAGAGTATGACCGGCGGCGAGAAAAAGAGCAGCGGTCCATTTATATGGGCGGTGAGTGTCAAAGGATGGGTCGTCTGATCAATTTGGATCGTCGTCAGCAAGGTCGGCGTCCCGCCGGAACTTAGCCGTCTCTCACACCTCGCGCCGCTGTTTGCCGAGCCGCTTATCCATCAACCGAGTAATTTGCGACGCTCGCGCGGATTAACACGTGCCGACACCCACCGACACGCGCGCGCGGAGGGCATCGCTCTGGCCCGAGGCAGGGGGCACTTTTGTCGGGCCGAAAATGAAATGACATCGCGGCTTGCCGCCGACGGCTGCGCGAGTCTACGGTAGGATGGGACGGCTGGTGCGGGCGCGCGCTGTCGCCTCCTAAAGCAGCCATGATGGAGTTTCGGAGCGCCGCCAGGCCCGTCCCTGCGCCGCCGGCTGACGCTGCTTTGCGCATCTCACTCCCTTCCATTATCCGATTTGCTAGCGCAATGGTCGGATAAATACAGCCGGCAACAGCCGAGAGACAGGCTGTCACCTCCAATTTTGCATGACCACGGCCGCCTGGCTGGCTGTACGAGCTTTGTGACAGCAGTGGCATGGCCATAAACTGGGAACGTGATGGCTCGAAATGATTGCATTTACATCTCTAATCACTACAGAAAATCGAACAAAACGGCAGACCTTTCCGATCAGCACGTGCCGATCAGCAGGTGTCGACAATATCCGAATACAGGCGATATTTAAGGCAATGCGAGTGAATTCAAATCTGACAAATGTGGTTTGGAGGTACTTGAACGCGAAGCGCTATCGGGAGCGCGCCATGCCAACATAAAATATCGTAAGACCAACTAAAAGCAACTGCGAACCTGAAGGCTGTCCGAGCATGTACGAGGTCTTCTCGAGTAGGGGGTGCTGGTGCGCTGCGAGATCGGACGGCGACGTGGCGACGGGCAGCCAGGAGGGCAGTACGAGGCCGGCGTGGGCGGCGTTGAGTTGGCGAACGACCGGAGGGTGCAGGGTGACGAGCGGCTCGTCCGCGCAGGCCGTCCGGGGAGAGCCGGAAGCGGAGGCCGACTCGGCCTGGCCCGAGACGCGCGCAGGGCTCAGATCGAGCACCGACAGCACCGTCTTCTCCCTCGACCGCCGCTTCACGCCCTCGTCGCTCTCGAGCAGACTCTCGATGTTGAAGCTGACTCGCTTGGGGCTCGTCGTCGTCGTCGTCGTCATGTGGGAAGAAGCGAAGCGCGCCTCTCTCGCGTCCAGTCAGTCAAAGGTGGAGCAATGGAGCCGCCTCCGTGCCGCCGTCCGGCCGTGAGCGTACCGTAAGAGGGCGTGGCCGCGACGCGGCCAATGGGTGACGGCGCGTATAATTGGTCGGCAGCTCGCCTAGAACCGCGGGAACGAGGTTCATTTGCAATCAAATTGTTTGCCCCATGTCAGTGAGGCATCAGAGAGTCGACGCCGCCGCGCTGCGGCTTTACGCATTGTTCTCGCACATCAGCATGAACTCCGCCGGATGACACACAATGTGAACGACCAGATCGTGACGCACTTTCCACTAGCTGTGAGATGCACACTGTATATACTGATGCGATTTGAGCAGTTGAATTTGCTTTTGTCGCTGCCTGTTGTTGTTTCTCCACCCATTTAGTTTGTGTGGTAAAATTTGCATATGCTTATATGTCTCCAGCTGCACGTTCGAGATATGTGCGTACTGTCGCTCAAGTATGAAGTAGGAATGACACGCGCAAATCGGCACTTAGTCATTGGTACGAGAGGTGGAGAAGCGCTGCACTTAAGCGGGTCCAATTCGTTATTTGGGACGACGTCGTACAGACAATGGCCACCCAATTAGGGCCGTTCGCCTGTTTACCCCCCCGTCCCTGACCACTGAATAGACCACCCGCGTTGGCGCTACGGTACCTTCTGATTGGTTAATTGCAGTCTCGTCGCGAAGACGCTGGAGGCGCGCCCTGCTACTTCTTTTCTTCTTCCACCCCCCCCCCCCGGCTACACACTCTCTCTTCCTTCCGGTTCGCATAGGGGCTCTCGCGGTCAGGCGGATTGTCGCCTCTGAGCGCGTGTTCGCGACAAGGGATGGTGGGCGGCGCGAGGTAATCTGATGATGGCACGCTCGCGCCCCCGTCCCACTCGGCTCCTGCGGCAGGTTGAGCGACGATTGATTCTATTGTTGGAGGAATCGACGACAAATCGACAGGGCCGAGAGACGCTGCCGGGGCTCGCGCCGCCTCGGCACCGGCCCCGCATTGTTCCAGTCAGGTCGGCTGGCGGTAATCGGATAAGTCGGCGCGGAAACACCAAATCGCGCACTACAGCACTCTTCTGCTCGTCCCTACGTTGGCGCTGGCACTGGCAGCGCTTCTACTCAACCCATTCCCATCTCTACATCGCGGAGCATTGGAAATGTGAAATGTCGACATCGTTCAGCAGCACTGCTTGTTGTTGAACTTGTTGAACTACTGAACAGCACAGTTAAACTGCACTGTTGGGTGGAGTGGAAGCCATACTTGCAAGCGAAACATGAATATGAGGGATCTGGCGACGGGGGCAGAACTTCCTGGGTTTAAAGCGAAGACAGGTGGCAGAACAACACCTTCACTTGAACATCAAGATTTACCACTTTTACACACATGCGTTGGCAAGACATGCTTGCACCTATTCATCAGCAATGATTTACTTTCGCCAATGTACATAGTTAGCACCAACAAAAGCCAAGCGAACAGCGGAGCTGGAGGGAAACCGTTGCATGGAATAGGATTGTCCATGGTTGTCGCACGTGTCTACGGATATCTGGAAGCCTAATTTGTACACGTGCAAACATTGTAATGCTATTTGCCTGGCCGTCTGTAATCGCAGGCGGATGTACGGGCAGCCCGTCGCTGCTGTTAACGCGCTCTCCACCCCGCCCCCCCCCCCGCCCCGCCTATGTAGAATGGCGGCTCTCGCGGCTCGTTCGCCTATCAGCGGCGCGCTGAAGCGTCGTGCTCGTGGCCCCAGCGCGCCCTTGGCGTCGTCAACCACTGCATTGCTCTGCTGCAGCTGGCTGGCCCGTCGGGCCGTCGTCGCCCACTGTTACTGGCCCTATCTCGCCGGCAGCAGAGAACAACTCTGTTTATTCTCTGGCAGCGGACGTATTCACACCGGCGCGGCACGGTCGGCGCGCCTTGCACAAGACAGGCGGAGGACACGCATCGCGCGCGCGCGCGCGACCGCTCTCGCATCCGATCGATTTCGAGTCGCCGGGAGAATATAGAGAAGGCCGCAACTGGCGACGCTCTCGTTTTCAAGGTCCATCTGACACGCGCGTCCCACTTCTTATTTGACTGTTTCAACTAAAAGGCTTCGCTGCTACCAAATCTGGCGGTGTTTTGGCATCATGGATTTCTCGGATGATTCATGGGTAAGTCGGATTTTCGTTCCGTTTTTCAACTCAAAACAGCATTGGAGCTTGGCATAGTCAAACAACCATTTTTGGGTTACAGATACGGAATTTTAATACGGTAAATCCTCCAATAGTGCCCCCGGGGCCGTATACTTTCAACCTTGCCACCTTGCCTTACCCGGAGGCACTATTGGAGGGGGTGCTCTATACTTTTAACCAAAAGAATTTGAATGGCAATGCTACTTTCGCTGTCAAAATTGATGATTTTTCGGTGATTTTGTTCACTTTTTTTAATGATTTAATGGTTAATATACCGTTAATAGTTGCTGAAATGTACTATTATTGGTTAGTAGTAGTGTGCATACACGATATATGTACCTACCACTTTATTTTTGCCCATAAAAGGCACATGGCATAACATACCCTTTACCCCTGGGGGACTATTGGAGGGGAGGGGCACTATACTTTTCAACCAACCGGGGGGCACTATTGGAGGGGGTTCTATTGGAGGATTTACGGTACGTTTGTTTAGCGATCTGCGAGAAAGAGGGGAAGGGGAGAGGGAGTGGGCAGAGTGGGATGGCACGTTAATATGCTCGAAGAACTCGCTGATACGTATTCTTGACCTCTGGAGGGAACTTGCTCGCGTGCCGAACTGTTCACGCTGTGAGTGGGGCAGCGAGGAGAGCGGTTGCAGTGTGGCACCACGTCATCGGGCAACTCGGGATTCGAGAAGGCCACGGACAGGCTGCGTCAAGGCAGGGCTATCTGTTCGGCCCTGTACGATTCCCTCGACGCGAGGTTCACGCGCCGCAACGCACCACCCCTTCGGACAATCAGCCCCAAGTTGCAACTTTTAGAGCTCAGTTGGAAGATGATTACGCCGCCAAGTTAGCCAAGTTGACGAAGAAATCGATGGTGTTCGACACGGACGGGTGAGCGTGCCACCCCCAGAAGATCGCGCTCGTCTAGATTGTTTTAGTGTGACTACCAAAAATCTGACTGCGGCTGTGTTCAGGACGTTTGGGGAGTCGTGGCGTGTTTGGCTGCTCAGCAGCGAGCAGCTGGCTCGGCTGCACTCCGAAGCGGCTGAGGCGATCCGCGAACTCGCTCGCGAGGTGGCAGCTTTCGCCAACCAGCAAGAACAGGAGCGCAAAAGTGTAATTGATCGTCTGGTGCGCGCGCATTGTCGGCGTTTGCTTGCCGCCTGTCTGCCTGCTGCTTGTCGAGGGGGCAGGGGCGTGTTCCGCCTCGTGATCGTGCCCCCAGCTTCAGTAGGCTTGCTGTAGGCTGCAGCTGCAGTGTTGCGCCAGTCTTCAAGTGCGCAGCGGAGCGAGTTCCAGGCGCAGGACTCGACGACGCAGCTGCAGAAGCAGCTCCGCGCCGCGTTCGAGCGCGCGAGACGGGCGGACACGGAGCTGCACGAGTCGCGGATCGCCTACGACACGCACCGGATCAACTTCGAGCAGATGCGTCAGCAAGCGGAGTTGATCAAGTCCAAGGAACTCGAGCGAAAGGTGGCCGCCAGCCGCGTCTGGAGGGTGTGGGAGAGGGAGAGAGAGAAGGGTGAGCAGCTGGTCGCCGTGGCAGGCTCAGAAGAACGAGAAGCGGGCGCTGAAGAGTCTCCACGCATGCGTGAACGCGTTCAACACGGCCGTGGTCCGTCTGACGAAGCTGCGCGGCGACTGGAACCGGCGCTCGTTCGAGGCGTACAAGCAGCTGAAGCTGATGGAGAAGACGCGACTCGTCTTCCTCAGGGCTGTCGTCTGGAAGGCTGCCAATGTCGAGACGGAAATGGCCTTCAAGGCCGACCAGGTCACGGTCGGGGCGGGAGTATTTACACAGGTAGGTATACTTCGTCGTAGCGAATGCCTATGTATGTAGACTCAAGATGTGGTACGGAACTCCCTGCTGACGGTCGACGTGAAAGCCGACATTGTCTCTCATTTACCTCGGAGGGAAGAGTTGCGAAATTCGAACAGTGGTACCTTTTTGATGCGGGTGTTATTTGCAATTGCAATAGTAGGAGGCCTCGTCTCAATTACAGGTCTTCTCGAGAGCTACAAACCTGTGCGAATTGAAGCGTTCAACCATGCAGCGCCAGCAGCAGCAGCGGCTGTGGCGGCGGCGGACGGCGAGTCGGCGACAACGCCTGGAGGGGGCAGCTTGCCGCCCGCACCCTGGGAATCAAACGGCGCAAAGGGCGGCGAGTCTCGATCAGACAGCGCCGTCTCCGCATCAGCTGCGAACGAACGGTGCGCGCCATCATCTCCTGCTGACAGACCACGCCAGCCTACACCCACGACACCAACGCCGACGCCGAAATCGAGCGGCAGCTCCACGCCTGCGACTGGCTCAGACGGCTCAAACGGTGAGAAGACAGGAAAGCCGTCAGAGCGTCAGATGCTGCTCAAGGTCGACCACAAAGACGCTGTCAGTGCACCACTGGCCGACGGATTCGAGGGCGCGGTCAGGACTCGGCGAGACTCGGTTTAGGCGGGACAACTGGTGCTGAGCAGAGGCAGTCGCGTCAAGCTCCTTCGACGCAACTCCTTGGACATGCATCTGGTGGAGGCGTCGGACGGCCGCTCCCTCATGCTGCCCGGCGACTACCTCGTCGACTGCGCCGACGCAACAGCCATGATGAAGCTGTAGGGTACAGTGCGTGATTTTGGCATCAGCTGCGCAATCGTAATCACCCTCTGCGAACACGGCTCAAGCAAACCTCTTTGTTGAAATGTCCAATTGCATGGCATCTTGTTTGATAGTCACACAAGTGGGCATCTATGTGGCTGGCGACTCTTTAAATCACTCTTAATCAAGATCTACATAATATCTTTCAACAGCGTAAATTACTAGCGTGACATTACAGCGTATGATCGTGACATCATATGCTACCGTCTCCATGCAAATAGTGAAATATCTGTAGCGCATGTAATATTCTAGAATCCACATACCGTATCATGCAAGTTGCTTATGCAAATATCCCAAAATTGTACATGAAGGTCTGTTTGGTTATTGGAAGACTTTGCAGTGCATCGTTTCCACTGGATCACTGGTTGCAGTGCAAACTTTTTCTTGAGAACCGTGTGCCGTCTGTTAGAAAGCCTATATTCGATTACTCGCCATTTCAACATCCGCATCCGAACACCTTCGACAAAAATTGTGCCGACTAACAAACCCAATCGTTGAAGCGTTACGCTCAGCAGAGCGACTTGTATGCACGCCAGGCGGCCTTGGCGAGCGCGACGGGGTCGCCTGCAGGGGTCGACGGGAAGGTCGTGCTGGACTGGGCGAAGGGCCGCTCGATGGTGCTGTAGACGAGGGCGTCGAAAGCGGAGGGCGAGAAGGGCCGTCCGGCTCGCAGCGCGGCCCCCAGCCGATCCGAGAAGAGACGCCATCGCGGCGCGTAGTAGTGGCCGAGCAGGCCGGCCCACTGCTTGCGCGCGTAGTCGAGCGGGTAGCCGTGCGGGCCCCACGTCGTGAGCTGCGCCAACGCGTTGTGCCGGTACTGTCGTCGCTCGGCGCTCGAGTCAGCCTTCGCGTGGGCCAGCGCCAGCCATCGACCGAGCAGGAACGCCTCGTGGCTGCCCAGGAGTCGCTCGAGCGTGCTCATCAGCGCCGACAGCGCTTCCGCCGCTTGCTGCAGGGCCGAGGCGTCGCCGGCCTTGTAGGCGCCAGCCAGAGAAGGCAGGATCCGCTCGCTGGCGATGTGCACGAGCATCTGGCGCGTTACGTCCACCAGGTCGTGCCTTAATCCAGCGCGCTCGTCAGCCACGCTCCCTTGAGCAGACACTCCACTCAACTTTGCCAGCCAGTTCGACTCCTCCACTGTCCCACTGACCATGTTGTCCCAGCCAATGCAGGCGTTCACATAACTCACTGTCACCTATACATACGTGAAGCACTCAGTGACATGGTGTGGCACTAAGTGTATCTTACGCATGCAGCTCAATGGCCTCACATTTGTAAGCCGTAGTGAAGGCCGCATAAACAGATCGCTGCTGACATCGTGAATACCACGAAAGTTTTGATGGTAAAGGTTAGCCTAAACTTTCACGAGCGACATTCTTCCAAGTCGATAAACGTACTATGTATCTACAAAGTATGTCCATCACTCTCGCTCGCCTCACCCAAAGATGTGGCCATACTTCGACCAGTTTAGAAGAGTTTGTGTTGAGTCCGTAGCGGCTCATTGCGTATTGCACCAGCCTGGCAACAAGAGAATTTTTTTCCCAAAATACGCTGATTACAACGCCAGTACATGGTAGATAGTTGCATAGGAGGCTTTTGCATTTGAACATTGAGCTTCCTTGCCATTGATAGTTCTAATACAGCAGTAGGCTCATTATTTGACACCAATTTTGCACTGATTAGAGACGTGTCAACGACTTTTAATTGCAATCATCTGTGAAACAGCAAAAAGTGCACGAAAAACCGCAACTAATTGTGCTTAAAACTTGCTCTACACTGAATATTTTTTAGGGTGAAACTATAGAATCTCCACTTCAATAGTACCCTCTATGGTTCTCGGTAGAAACTAGGAAGCATGAAAGGCGAGACAAACTACAGTACCTCAGAAGCTCTGTTGAAGCATTACAGTATTGAAGCATTGCGTCTGCTGACCAGGACTTGTCGACAGTCGAGTGGTTCCACCACTGGTCGATGAAGTATTGATAGAGAATGTAGTTCTGATGAATGCCCTCCATGGTGAGACCGCAGCCGACAAGCGTCGAGTTCGGAAGTGACGTCGCCGCAGCCATGTTCTGCACAAAGGTGACGGTGAGTTCCGCTCAGCCAGGTGTGCGTATTGACTTGCAACCGCTCGCCTGTCGGATGGCTGCGACGTCGCCGTGCATTTGCATTTTGCCGCCGTAGTTGTGGAGCATGTTGAAGAGGAAGGCGTGGCCGAAGAAGGAGTGGAGTCGAGCGAACTGCGGCGCGGACACGGAGGCGAGGTCGAGCACCAAGGCGCCGCCCGTCGCTACGGCGCCGAGGAAGGAGCGCACCTGCTCGGCGGGCCAGTCGTTGAACATCCACGACTGCATCACCCTGGAGGAAGCGGAACATCCTGGAAGCGCGCCACGCCGGGGGAGCCGACCAAACGCCGTCGACGTCGTTGTCCACCACGGCCCGGTGCAGACCGCGCGCCACGCTCGCGAGGCCGCCGCCTGCGAGCGCTCCAGGGCTCATCTCGTTGAATGGGTCGGCGCTGTACGCGTGCGTCCAACCGTAGGAGAGACGCAGCTAAAGCGACTGTCAGACGAATGGCCGCGTGATCGAGAGCGACAAACGACCAGGGGACCTCTTGCATGTAGACGGAAGCGACGAGACCGAAGAGCGGGTCGGCGGGATGGAGGAAGTCGAGACAAGAGAATGCACGGCCCTCGTGGTCCCAGCAAGCCGCCTCCGAGACGTTCGCAAAGGGGAAGCGTCTGCGCGAGGGAGAAAGAGAGAAAAAGTGAGAATTGAGGCTAGAGAAAAGCTACGTACTCACCGACCCAGTGCTCTAGGAACGTGTCCAGCAAAGCCTGCCAGGACGGGCACCATGCCAAGCTGACGCATCCTCTGAACAATTCTCTGCTGGAGCTCATGTTCCTTCTTTAGCCAGTTCAGCGTCAACGGTCCACCCCAGCGTTTCAGATTGCCCATTCGATTCCTGCGTTGCACGTGGCGTGGTGTTTACATTGTAAGTGTACATGTATGTGCATAGGCGAAGAGTGTTCGACAATGCTGTACTGCAATGGTGCGTCCGACTAGTCAACAACTTCACCATGCTAAGAACGCGGGCCCCGTAAAGTAGTCCAAAATTTCAGGACGCGACAAGCCGAGACGACGCCACGTCTTGTACCAAACGTATTCGACCCCCACGTGTGCGAGCGGCAGATTAAACCCTTGCAGGGCCATCCAGTCGATGAAGTTCGCCCATTGAGGCCAGTCCCAAAAGGCAAACGAGTAGCTAAACGTGCAGACGTTGCCAAAGTAGCGCAATCTGAACGAGTTGCCTGCGCTGCTTGGCCCGTCTGCCTGTGTCGCGCATGCGTAATACCGTGCCCGGCTGACAAAAGTCATGGTGCGACTGGGTAACGGCAGTGTTGAAGGCAGCGTGTCCAGCTGGAAGCGACTCCAGGAGAAGTGCGCTCGACAGCAGTGCCGAAGGTAGCGCTGCACAGCCAAGGCGGCGTCAGGCCCACTGGGCGCCCGTATGCGAATCTTTCCTGCAGTCGTTGCCGAGACGCTGGCGCCCTCGCCACGCGTCCCTTCGACGTCGACGTGGAACTGGCGCCAGTGGCGAGGCAGAACGCGTTGGAGCAGGGACACGACCGCCTCCCGCTGCGTGGCCGCATCGCTGAGCGGCTCGAGGCCGAGTCGCGGCGGCGAGGCCACGCTCAGCTGCGAAAGCAGCAGCCCACCAAAATAGAAGCAACTACATGAACAAGCAAAACTCGTCATCCTGGATGCTCGCAAGAATGCAGCTCTGCTCTAGGCGAGATTCTAGGCGTGCGTGCGTTGTTGTGTTGTGCAATTCGATCCACCTGCTTACTGAGAGTCTGCACAGACAGCGGCTTACGCGCATGGTTTGTGAATAGAGCGCCGATGCTGTTTTTATCTTCTATCGTCAAGCACACCACGTGAGCGGCGCGCCGCCGCGTTTCGTTTCGCGCTAGCGTACAGTGTGCATGCAGAACAAGTGATGTTGACAAAGAACGCGTATTCGTCTCTGGTGCGGGCCGTGAGGAGGTCGTCTGCTGCTGCACCTCTCTGCAGCACTAGCAGGTCGGCTGCTGCTGAGGGTGGCGCACAGTTCTGTCGCGAGCACTGAATCCGACCGTTCAGAGCCTACAGCGTCGACACTCGCTTCAGTGTCGCAGCGAACAAGATGTTCGCCATGGCGCCGTTTAACGATCACCGGACCACGTACCGACTCTACGGACTCTTCAAGCAGGTACATACGCTGCCCCACGCCCCCCCCCCCTCTCGCAGCGTCCGCTTGCAGTGGACGGCGCGCGATTCAGGCGACCGAGGGTCCTTGCGCTGAGCCGCGGCCCTCCACCAAGGACAACTTCAGCGACCGCTACAAGTGGGAGGCCTGGAAGAGCCTCGGCGACATGACCAAGGTGAAGGACCGCCGAGCCCCACGTACAACTGCTCACGCGCACGTATAGGCCGAAGCGCGAAAGCTGTATTTGGACGAGATCAACGAGGTGCTCGACATGAAGGGTATGGGCCGACTCTGACGTCGTCGGCAATTCAACTTTGACTTGAACTGTCGGCGCCAGCACGTTCGATCGTAGCTGCCAAAAAATAACGTGACTGTCATTCCGTTCCATCACGCCCACAACGAGAGCGTTTAGGCTGCAGTCCGCTTGAGATATCTGTGTCTGTGTTTGTGTGTGTGTGTATGTGTATGTACATACACTGCGACCGCCAGCCTTGTGTAATAAAATATGGTGTCTAGGGATTGGGATATGTAGGTGGAAAGACCCTGCGCCTTTATGCTCAGTGCTGCATCGTTCTTTTGCACGGTTGGAGGCAGCAGCAGTCTCCTTGGTTGGCGCCGCCGAAACGCACGCACGCATTACCAGCTGCGCTTACAAAAAGAGACACGTTCAAGAGACAGATAAGCAAGTGGCTGTCTGGATGGAGGACGTTATCGGCAATCGGGAGACAACAAGCAGGTCACGCGACACACAACACCGCTGCGTAAGCAGCGACACCGGTTATGGGTATATCTTGTTGTATCTGACGAATGTGTGGTCTTGCCGGGGATGGACGACCGTTTCCATTTGTATTCTCTGCTCGAGCGTGTGGCGATCGAGCAACGTGAACTCTCGAATCACCTGCAGTAGAAGTGGGGGGGGGGCGGTGTTGGTGCGTGTGGGTCGGAGGCGGCTGCGAGTGGACTCACGTCGACGACTTGCATGTCGCGACTGAAGCTGATGCGCCCGATGTCGTGCAGACGCAGCACGAGACGGTGGCCGCGCACCGTGCCCTCCTCGACCGTGACGAAGCCTGCTCGCGCGCGCGCGCATAGGAAGGCGTCGCCGACTATGCCGCGCCGGCGTCTACTCACCGTTGTTCATGGTCGTGGTTAGCGAGAGACGGTTGGGCCTCCAGCGGTCGGCGGTCAGGTAGCCCTGCTCGGAGTGCAGATCCAAGTGCTCGTTGATCCCCCACGCGAATGATCTGAACGCAGAAAACGTGCACGGACGACTGGGTGGTGCTGGGGAATAGAGGAAGCGCGGACGTGTAGTTGACGCTGACCAGCCCCGTGCGGCTCGTTTCGGAGAGGTGAAAGTCCACTTCCTCTCCGTACGTGAAGACGGGAATAGTGGGGAAGGTGACCTTGCCCGAGTGCTCGGTGCGCCACTTGCCCAGGAGAAAGGACACCGACTTCAGGTAGGCGGGAGCGTTGCGCTCATCGTACTCGGGGCGCACGGGGCCGCACTTGCCGCAACTGTCGAGGCAGTTCTCCGTCACGTAAGGCGTCGTCACGCAGAGCAACGGCTCGCTGCCCACCCACCGGCGACAGTTTCCATCCAAGTCCTGGCAGCCTAGAACAAAAAAAAAACAAGGGGCGCGTGTGCGCGCCACCGCTGAGCCGGTCCGACGGACCTGGGCGCTGAGCTGCGCAGACGGTGACAGCAAGCAGAAGGAGGGCCGAGAGCCCAAGTAGTGTGGAAGAAGCAGAGCAAGGCGGCATCATCGCAGGCATGGCAAGTGTCTGCAGCAGGCGTCGACTTTCCGCCGTCGATGGAAACGAGTCTATTACGCGCGCCGCTGCCGCGCACGCCGTCCGTGCTGCTCGGCTGCGTTTCCCTCTCGCGCAGCTCTCTAGCGCGGCCCACGGAGCGCACACGGCGCCCCAAACCAGTGTATCACAGCACAACACGTGTGCACTTTCTAAGCGGCACTCACAGCGTCGTTTCACCATAGTTGTACGTGCAACCTGACTTTGTCAAAAGTTGCAGCTGTATCTAGTCTAGTTTGCGAAATCATGACAATTACTTTACTCGTGCCTTAGTCACACAATGTAAGTCACAACAGGTACACTGAGGAATTACACGTGCCAGCATTGAGTAAAGTGGTGCAACAGCTGCATGAAAGTTCATCACCCCGTCTGATTTCAGTCTTGTGCTTGTCTGGTTTCCAACACGGTCCCCATCGAGAAGTTCGCCTGGGGCGCAAATTAATAGAACATGTACTATGTATTGCACGTTACGGTAGACCAAACGCTGACGATATGTGACGGTCGCGTTGTGGAGGTGCTAATTTCCCACTCCTTGTTCAAACAGAGAATCCTGAACGACGACTGCATAAAATCGCACCAGCCAATTTCTAGTTTCACATTTGAAACTAGTTTGGGTGTAGACAAACGAAGTGATTGCTCCATCCACCCATGCTGACGATGGCAAGGTGGTGGGGGGTGGGTGGTTTGTGGTTTGGGTTTGTTTTTTTTTGTGGTTGGGTTTTTTTTTTTGTGTTTTTTTTGGTTTTTGGGGGGCGGTGGCGTGTGGGTGTTGTTTTTTTTGTCCTTTGGGTGGTTGCTTGGGGTGTGGGCGCGCGCGCTGGCGGGGGGGGGGGGGGGCGTCGTCCAAATAATTTTTTTTCTGTAATATCTGTCTTTTCCTTGATTTCATTATTTTCTTCTATTTTCAACGTCGCATGGCCGTTGGGTAGATGTGAAGCAGCGTTGCATAGCATCACAGAGTTGTCGGTCGAGTGGGGAGCGGTGTATCTGCGACGCCAAAGAGCGACGTTCGCCGGCGTGTACGACAACACGAGTCTCGAGACGGCACGACGACGCAGACGGACACGTATGAAAGCCTGCACACCTCTGCGTACCCCGCGCAAACAAACCAACACACGTCAGACGGCGGTTCTACTGCACCGCACGAGAAGCGTACGTCACAATCCGAGTTCTGAAAAAGTAGAGAAACACTCCTACTGTACCCTACAAACTGCGAAGGGAGAACGAGTCAAGACGCCGCCTGCAGCTCGGCTTCGGCTTCTTCTTCCCTTTTGACGAGCAGCAGAGGGCGGGCGACGAGGCGGTGCGGCGGCACTCGGCCCGCGGTCGGATTGAGGACGCGCACGCCGGCAGGTCGCGCGTAGACGTGGTCGTCGCGCCCTGCCCCCCGCGTCACCTCCGCCTCCGCCTCCGCCTCCTCGCACAGCGCGATCTGCCGACCCGCGTCGCAGTGAGCCACTGCCGACGCTGAACCGAGAAGAGCAGCGTCAGTCGCCTGCCCCCACCCCCCTCAGCTCCCCCTCGGCTAGAGCGCCTCACTCACGGCCAGGCGCGACGACTTCGGGTGGCCGCGAGCCGGCGTTCGTGTACTCGACAAAGAGTCGGTGCGGCGCGTGCGCGATCTTCTCCCCGGTCGACTCCTTGCGCGGGAACATCGATAGGAAGTTCTCCTCGAAGCTGCGCAGAGGGGAGCCCAGTGCGTTGTCGACCGCCTCCAACTCGGCCGCCGTCTCGCGGTGCGCTTCCCTGAACGGTCGGTGTGGCTGTTGACCGTCACGCGACAAATTATGAGAGGCGCCGGACAGGAAGTGCGCCTCGAAGGCCTCCTTGCAGCCGTGATCGAAGGGCAGCGAGTACTCGCAGAGGGGGCAGCGGTAGCGGACGTTGACGAGATGCGACCAGCAGTGGCGCTCCGCCACCGCCTGCGTCTGGAGCAGCGTGGAGCAGACGGTGCAGCTCGAGGGGAAGTCCAGTTCGCGCAGCAGCGTCCACGACGAGCCGGCCGCCAACTGGCCCCGGCGCCGGCCCAGGCGGCGCAGTCGGACGAGCGTCGACACGCTCGGAGGACCGCCACCGCCCGACGTTCGACTCCGGTAGGGCTAGACCGAGACGCCAGCGTCGACAGACGCCAGCGTCGACACTCCCTCCTCCAGAGGGAGGGAGAGCAGAGCACCCACTGCCTCCTACCATGCCGGTGCCGTTGCGCGCCCCGAGAATCCGCGAGACGGCGTCCGCGTCGCCCACGGCCGCGGCGCAGTAGTTGTAGACGGCGAGGAAGTCGGCGTCGGCACCGCCGTCCGGGGCGCTCGTCATGCGGTCCTCGACCATCTCCGCCACCTCAACGTCGCCCCTTCCGTCCCCCCCCCCGCCTTTGGCGCGTGGGAGCGGTGGGGAACTCACGTGCTCGGACGCCACATCGTGAATGCGCAGCAAGTGCGACATCAGCGCCGACGACGAGTGCGTGTCGAACGTACACAAGCGACACCTGCAAGAACAGCACGACGACAATACAATGGACTGGGGTATATAGCGCTGCGCTGCTGCTGTGTCATTCTGCCGGAGCATGAGCGACGAAGAACAGTTATGCACTACGCGATCCAAAACCTGTCGGCTCGGCGCATTCGGCCGCTTCTCACAGAGAGCTTGTACAGAGGCAAAAACAATCCAACCAAGCTCGAAAAGAGCAAATAGCGGACCTGAATCCTTTGTCGAGGTGGCGCCAGACGTGCGCGACCATCTGGACCTTGGACTCGATGGGCACGTCGCAGACGTGGCATCGCGTGGGAAAGCCTGCGCTCCGCCCAAGACGCCTATCGGCACGCGCAGCACAGGACACCACGGCAGCGCGTGCGCACCTGTCTGCGGGCCATCTGATTCTGGACACTGCAGTTCTGCAGCAATGCTCTTCCGCCGTCGCTGATGCAAGGCCCGCGACGGGGCGTTGGCGCCAGCCGAGCGGGCGACTTTGGGGCGGCCGCTGTGGAACGGCAGGCAGCGAGCAGCTCGGCCGCTGCAGCGCTTCAACGGCCTGCCTGCGCCCGCGCCCGTGGAGGCGGAGGCGGAGGCGACGAGCAGCGGCGGACGCGACCGCTCGGCGTTCGCACGACGACGCAGCACAACGTTCGCCTTCAACCGACCCGACCGAACCACCACCAAACTAAAACGGACAAAATGTGGAAGGCGAAAAACCCTATGCTCGTCCCTCCATAGGCGGCGCCAGTGGTCGACATGCCTGGTAGAGTCGTCGGTGGGGGTCTGGCACTGTTGGTCACGCTGCACGGAGGCGGAGGAGTGTGAGCGGGCGGGCTCCGCCGCAGAGCGTACGATCTCGACGTGGGGCGGCTCCTTCGCGATGCCGAACTGCACGCGCGCCTCCGAGCTCTCGGCCGGCTCCGACTTCACTTGCACCCACGCCATCGTTAGTAAGCGGCTAGCGCGATAAAACGTTATTAGTCGAGCGAGAGAACTTGGACACAGCAACAACTTGCAAATAGTAGAATCACACGCTTCCACGGTATATATGTAAATTAGGAACGCCGCTTCGCAATTTGCATGGTAGTCCTATACTACGATACCCGAATCTCATGGATAGCGCAAGATAATTGCAACTTCAAAATCACTACGATCGATGCAACATTTGCTTGACCATTCTGCAAACAGCGACACAACGAACAATCAATATCAATAGTGCAACTGAAGAACACATAAATATTAAACATGGCGGCCACACTGACGACTTCCAGACTCAAGATGGTTGCTATAATTTCTGATGTAGACGGAGGGGCGATCGCTAAGCCTTTCAAATGGGCACGTCACGCGGTCCGTACCCCCTTGGGAAATGAACGGCCCGTCGAGCGAGGGAAAACGTGCGATCGACGGCGGCTGCGGCTGCGTGTCGACAGCAAAGTGGCGGACGGCGCTGGTGCCGCTGCCGTCGAGTGCGAGCCATGCGTCTGACACCCCTTCGACTTCGGCGCCATCCGATTTCTGATTTTTGACGACGACGCATCGCGAGCGACGCAGGAGCGCGCAGACGCGCTGCTCGACTGGCACTGCGCTGTGGCAGGCGCGTCGGCTGCCAACCAAGGCATCGCGAAGACGCCGATAAATGGCGGTAGGGCTGACGCGGTGATGAATTCTAAATTCATCATTCTAAATGTAACCTGCTGCTGACGGCTGGCAAGCAAAAATGTTAGTGGAACCCACAAAAATCCGTGTCGCCGTCGAAGTTACGGTTTTTGTTGAAATCCTTTCTCGAAGAGAGTTGATCAAGCACTGAGCGGCGGCCCGGAACCAAACTTCGCTTTTCACACATGGCTTGCGTTCCATTTTTAATTTAAACCAATAAACGAGTTCTTAAGCAAATTTCGGCTACCGGATTTCTCACTTGAATTAAGACCGTATCACAAGAGTATTTGCATTGCGTTACCAAAGGGAAAGATTACGGTGCGGATGTGCATTTTTAAACGCTTTAAGGATCCAAATCCGTCTGTACCGCTTGTACGATTTGCCAGTCACTGTGTGTCGCTTGTACGATGAGCAGGTGTCCTCTGACGACTGGCGTCCAATGTCAATAAAATTCTTGCTAAGGCAGAAGAATTGCTCCCGGCTACAGAAGCAGCTATTTTATCAGACAATTAGATAATCGTTGGCAAATTACCTGAGAATGAATGCCGCTGGCGGAGAGCAGGCAGCTCCGACGCCGGCCGAGGACACGACGACGAGGCGGGAGAGACGAGCTGGATTGGCGGCCAGCATCCAACGCCTGGGCCGCGCACTCGGCGTGTCCGAACTGTTCCAGCGCTCCTTTCTGCAGCGCCTCCAGCTTCGCTCCGACCAGACGCCCTCTCGTGCGCTAGCGTCCAGAAGCTGCGCCCTCCTCGCCCGCATCCCCACCAATTTTAGGGCCGCGACACCGACTGCGGGCCGGAGACATCACCTTCGTCTCGTATATCAACGATCTTGACGACGGCGTCGTCGTCGATAGGGAATCGGCATGTGTCGAACCGGAACAAACAACATCGTCAGCAGGTGCTGAGGGAACAAACAGCTCGAAGGCTGTCAGTTCGCTCGACGCTCGCGCTACGTGGCTTTAGATGAATCGCATGGCGTGACAACGGCGGAGTCAGGGACAGCAGAGGCGGTGCCGACAACGCCGCTGCTGAATCCGTATGCGACTCCTCTCTTCCACGGCACCGGCAGTCCCTACACTCCTGTGGAAGAGAAGGCCTGCCAGCTGTCGAAAGACGAGGAGTCGGCGCAAGAGCCAGTGCAGGAGAGAGGCGAGGCCGAGGGCGGGGCCGGGCAGGACGGGCAATTGGGGCCGCCGATGCGCACTCCGACTCGAAAGCGGCCGACGGAGGAGGCGATCTGCGCCTACTACGAGAAGGTGGCGCGCAGCGAGGCGACGCGGCGCAATCGCAAGCTCGGCAAGGCCATCCCCGACGAGGACCTCAAGCAGCGTCTCGCCAATCCGCTGACATGCGGCAGCCTCGTCCGCCTCATCAACCGCCTCATTGCCGACGGCCGAGCCATTTACCCGCCACTGGAAGTCGCCAAGCAGCGCTACCAGCCGTGGGCCGATCTCGACGTCATTCGTCAACACAACGAGCTGAGCAGCCTCGACGTGAGTGCGCACAGCAGTGCCCACAGCCCACAGCCCACGTCTTGGTTTGGTGCCCAGCGCGGGCCCATTCAGAAGACGGACGTGACGACCATCGTATCGCTCTACCTCATGGCTCACGACCCCCAAGTCGACAGAGATCCGCAACGGCACGGAGCCGACGACTTGGCAGTCAACTTTGGCGACAGCTGCGTCGACGAGTGGCGCTTCCTCTACAAGAAGCCGCGCAAGGTCCTCTCCGCGCACCGACGTCCGCTGGCGCCGCCATCCGCGCCCTTCATCTGACGCGTCGTCTAGCTGCAGTTCACAAGACCAACTGTGTATATTTACGATTCGAGAAACACGGAGAGAGTCAGCGGAACTGTGGAACCGTGTGCAAGCGTTAACTGATGCCATCACGGATAAATCCTCTTGTATCGAATAAATGTGTGCTCTTGCAGATCGTGAGTGATAGTGGCCATTTCGATTCGTTGCTCTAGAACGTCTTCCTTGACCAACGTGAAGACACGGTTCAACTGAACGCGATAAAACGTAGCCCACATCTTACGGCAATTCGGTCTAGGTATGTAAAATCTAGGTATGTACCTCCAAAATGGGAATATCTCTGCTGAAAGTGATGCGGCCCACGTCCTTGAGCTTGAAGCGGATCTGGTTACGCAGCACCGTGCCCTCTTCGATCGCGCTGAAGCCTGAACTGTTGTCGTGAGGGTACATAGTAGTGTGCCTGCGGGAGCAGTGGGAGCAGTCGGGGAGCGCAGGCAAAAAAAGCGCACCGTTCGTCATGATCGTGCTGAGCGCTACTCGAGACGGTTGCGCGGGGTCGACGGCCAGGAATCCCTGCTCGCTGTGAAGGTCGTCGTTTTCGTGCCGCTCCCACGCGAACGAACTGCGGCGACGTGTCGACGTGGTTGACAGGGGAGAGAGAGAGAGAGGGCCAGCCGACTGACAAGGCAATGGACTCGCGCACCTGAAGTTGAGAGCCGGCAGGTGTCGAAAGGGATTCTTGGCCAGGCGGAAGTCGATCTCCTCGCCGTATGTAAACGTTGGAATGCTGGGCCAGCGGACCTTGCCCTCGTGCTCCGTCCGCCATCGGCCGACCAGGAACGAGACGGGTCGCAGCTCCTGCGGCAACTGGCCGATGTCGTACTCTGAACTACCATGCGCGTCTCCAACCGATCAGCCATGCGGGAGTTGGACGGTGTGCAACAATTGCCTGGCAACAAGGGGTCGCAGAACGCTCCACAGCTCTTCTTGCAGTGCTCAGTAATGTAGGGGTTGTACTCGCAGGCGTCGCGGTCGAACAGCACCCACGACTCGCAGTTGTGATCGACGTCCTTGCAGCTGCACTCTGCGCGTGTGACAGGCGACGCTAACAAGCAGAGGTTCCACGGACCACATCTCCTTACCTGCCACACCAAATCGGGCAGCAGCAATCGCCACAACCAGCAGCGCCACGCTCGTCAGCATGATTTTGATGGGCTCGCGCCGAATTGCTCGAGTCACTGCGCGACGACAACCAACTTACTGAGAGAGACGTGCTCAGCGCCGACGACACCGCTGCCAGCCAGTCGTGTAGTGTAGGTGTAGGTAGGCGAACGGGTATCAGCGGCTGGCGAGCGCGCATCAATTGAGCCGTGAACAAAGTGCGCGCGCGACGCGACAAACTGACTACCAACTCTGAGAAATACAACGCGTGCGACGTTCCTTGTTTCTCTCGACCGTCTCTTACCGACTAAAATTGGAGCACAAAATAAGGATTGAACTTAATCGTAAGGTTTTCTAAACTACAGTAGATAGTAGTTGGTGGTCACAAAATGCTCTCCCGAGAAAAATTTAACGGTGATCTGCAAGATCTCGCCGAGCGATCCCAATTGCTCCTGGGAAACTTTGTGTGGCAGTTAACTGAGGTTAGTGGGCGATAGCATGGGAGCAACTTAGAAGCAAAACACCCAACAAACGTTACCACCGTCAGCTAGGCGACGAGTTATGGGCTAAGCACGTCACGACGGCCCCTCAAGCATGGGGCAGTGGCATCCAACGAGAATATCACATACTGTACAGCGACAGCTATTCCGTACCAGTTCTGTGGTTCAACGTCTGGAACGGAGGTGCGTGCCTAGGTTTTCGGGACTTTTGTCAACAAAACTACTGTGGTCGAATTGCAGACGGGCGACAACTGCCGCTATGCAATGTGTGGGCGAAACTGTTCGCCGGCTGGACCAACACTACGGTTTCCCGAAACCCCTGGGGCGTACTGACTCGGGCCGAGCATCCTCGACTAGGTGGCGCCTCCATGCAGCCACGACAGTTGACGAATGGCAGCGTGCACTTCTTACAGGCTCGCCATGGCTTCACGTGCACCCCTGTCGAACATCGACAGCGATGAGCTCGCTGTCTGGAGGAGAGCCGGCCTTCTGGGACAGCAGGTTCGTTGGTGCGGTCTCTGGACGGGCTGGGCGCGAGACGCGTCCGCTCCCATCAGGAACTACGTGGTCAGTTGGCTGAGCACCTTCGGCCCTCTCGTCGGTCTCGACGTGCCGCTCGGCATCGCCACCCACAGCTCAGCAGACGGGCCCAACGACGACACTTTGAGACACACTGCCCACCAATCGGGATCGGCGCCTCTTTCTTCTCATGGCTAGGCTTCTCGTGATCGTAACAGAACAGGGCGTACATACATGGGTAAAGCGCATTCCGCCGCACTACTTAGAACGGTCAGGATCAAATCAAAAGCTACTGGTTAAGAGACTGGCGCGGCGTTGTGGTTCTTCTGACTCTCGGGAACAAGAGGTCTAGTAGGCAGAGCAGCACTAGGTCGACGAGGGACGCGAAGGCAAATACGAGGCCGAAGCCGATGCCGCAGCGAAAGTATCTGAAGAGAGAGAGCACTTCCAGCATGAATTCTGCGTTGGCTAGCACCGTTGCACGGCACCTGCGTAGCTTCGTCCTGAGCGACGCGTCCTGCTCGCGCACGACGCGCTCGTAGACGCGACGCGTGCGCTTCGCGACGTCCGTCCAGCGGTACATGGCGTCGACGCGACGGTGCGTGTCCGCCGGCTCGCCCAGCTCCCGTCGGCCGCACCGACTCACCGCCTCCTCGAGCGCGTCCGCCAAAGCTGCACGCATCGCCGCTCGGCGCCCACCGACACGCACGCACCACGCGCCCTGACCTTTAGCGGCCGGCTCGGCTAACGAGACCATGTCGGGCGGCAACACTTCCGGCACACCGCCAACTTTGGTCGTCACCACGTAGAGTCTGAAGAGGGCGCCCCCCACAAGTCCCTCCCGGCATCGCTGAGCGCTGAGACGCGCGCGGCACGGACCCACAGCTGGCCGCCTCGACGATCGCCATGCAGAAAGCTTCCGTGAGCGAGGTGTTCAGAAAGATTTGTCCTTGGACGAGAACCTAGGCGGCGTGATGGTGCATCGCGTGCGAGAATGCGAGCGGGACGTGCGGCGCGGAGGTGCCCACTTCTCGGACTTGCGTGTGCGGCAGCGCGCCGAGCATGACGACGCGCTCCTGGAGGCCGCTCCTCTCCCTCATCTCCTCCAGCAGTACGCGCTTCGGGCCGTCCCCTCCTGTGACGGTGCAGCAGGGGGGGGGGGGGTGCCACTCGCCGAAATTTTTGAGTAACAAACTGCGCACTTTGAATAGCTCGCGCTAGGTAGGTCCTAGGAAGAAGTTGAGGATACCATTCGAAAGCTTGAAGTGTCTACTTTCCGATGGTGTTAAAATTTTTTTAAAAATTTTTGAATTTCGCGCCAAAAAATCGCTTAGAAGCGTTTGACTGCATTTTTGCCGATTTTGCAGCGACCATATCTCGTCATGGAAGCACCGGAGCGAAAATTTATTTAAACAATGCAAAAAGCGCTTCAGGAGACCTACAAATTCTTCCTTTAAGTCGGCGCTCTAGCGTCAACCGCGAAAGAATTACAGTCAAAAAACCGATTTTTGGTCCAAAAAACGGCCCACCACCACAACTTTGGCGACACCGTTTGCTCCACCGATTGACCCGAACTAAACCGAATTAGGGCGCGTTCGAACCGGCCATTCAAGGGCTTTCAAACGCGACATCGCGCGCCGCAACAGCTAAAGGCTCGTGGCTACCGCGGCGGTTTGTTTGAGTTTCGCGCATTTTTTGAGATTTTCACAAACATTTTTTAAACTGCCATATCTCAATATCAAAAGCGAAATTCAAAATTCTGTCCTTTGAGTTTCTAGAGGACATCTTGAAGTGTATGCATGCCAAATATAAAAAAAAATAAAAAAATGTTTAGGCCCAGCCCACGGGGCTAGTGTGTTGTGCGCTCGATTTTTCCATCGACCTGCCAAATGTCCATCTTTGACAGCCTGGCTCGCAGCAGGCGCGCATCAGCTGGCGCTGCACAGCTGTACATGCGTAGCCTGTGTAACGTGCTATTAGCTTGCAAAACGCCGCGCTGAGCGGCCGTGGCAACAGGGCCAACAGCGCTGCTCAAAAAGGCGAAAAACCAGCTCGACCACCTGGCTTTTGCCTCACACTCCCAACAGTGCACAGGTGCGCATGCCATATTTTCTCCATTCGTGCCGCTCCTCCAATACTACCCCCTTCCCAATAGTGACCCCTGGCAGCTGAAGGTTGAAAAAAATAGTGCCCAATACCCTTCCAATAGTGGGCCCAGCAGTGCCAATGGTAGTCATTTTATTCCGCTTTGTGACCAGTGTCTCTGAGAGCGCCTGTTACGTAGCTCCATTTCCAGCGCTAAATACGGTGTATTCAACCTGATTCATTATGAAAACTGCCCTGTCAGCCTCATTTTAATACACATTTGACCTCATTTGGGCCTCATTTGACTCTTTGTGACCCAATTTGTCATTCAAATTGAAAAGTTGAAGATACACAATATTGTGCCCTCTCTCCAATAGTGCTGCTCCTGGGCAGCTGACGGTTGAAACAGCAGTGCTTCTGGGTTACAAGTGCAGAATTTATAGTACTACAGTTTGCGTGTGGTTTGTGCGCAAAAACATCAATTCCTTCCTTCACTAACACAGCGCCATTTAGCTATTTTATGGTAGTATGGCACATCAAAATACACAAGAGCACGTACTTTATTTATCATTGTAGGTAAACATGTCTAAAACAAGTTTTGAAAAACTCTGGGATGGTAGGCACTTTCTGGGGGGGGGGTGGGGTTAAAAACTGGAGAAGGGGATCTAGAGAGGAACAAATAACTAGGTACTTTTTGGTCAATTTTTAGTAAAAAATACCCCATATAAACCCTAAAATAGGTACTTCTTCGTCGACATACACTGTAAACGCAATATAGGTATATTTTGGTCGACTTTGATCAAAAACACTACAAAACACAGTGTGTTTCTATTTGGTAGTAGGAGCAAGTTTTTAAAAATTCTGGGGGGGGGTGGGGGTTCACACAAACCAGGGGCCATACCTGTTGCTGGGAGTTAGGGCCCCACTTTTTTTCAACCCCCCCCCCCCCCCAACCCAGAGTTTTCCCAAGACATTTTTTTCACCATGTCTAAAACGATAAAAGTGAGTAAATGTTGGGATATTTCAGTGCTTTTCAGTGTTATATGACCATTAAACAGCTAAATATCACTGTTTCAACCCTATTTATACCCATTTTTGACCAAAAAGTATCAGTATATGTAACAAATGGCCAACTACCCCCCCCACTTTTTTGCTCCAGACAATTCCACTCCCCCCCCCCCCAAACCGGCCATTTACACCCCCTCCCCCCTCTGCCAGACCCAGTTACAGGTATTGGGAAGGTTGGGGAGACTGTGGGTAGGGTCAAACCCAGAACCTGTGGGACGCGCCGGCCCCGCCCCCCCAATCCCCACCCCAGTTACAGGTATGCTTCCCCCCCCTTAATCACTGATTTGAGTGCGTTAATATCTGGGAAACAGCAAAACAATGTTTCTTTAGGCCACCTTTTTTTTGGGGGGGGGGGGGGAAGCGACACTGGCCACACCATTGATGCCCTTCCCCAGACCCTTTAGGATCCATCAATGCAGCAAGGCATCGACGACTAGTTTGCGAAGATAACTGTAGTATGCTGCGCACCTGTGCACTGTTGGGAGTGTGAGGCAAAAGCCAGGTGGTTGAGCTGGTTTTTCGCCTTTTTGAGCAGCGCTGTTGGCCCTGTTGCCACGGCCGCTCAGCGCGGCGTTTTGCAAGCTAATAGCACGTTACACAGGCTACGCATGTACAGCTGTGCAGCGCCAGCTGATGCGCGCCTGCTGCGAGCCAGGCTGTCAAAGATGGACATTTGGCAGGTCGATGGAAAAATCGAGCGCACAACACACTAGCCCCGTGGGCTGGGCCTAAACATTTTTTGATTTTTTTTATATTTGGCATGCATACACTTCAAGATGTCCTCTAGAAACTCAAAGGACAGAATTTTGAATTTCGCTTTTGATATTGAGATATGGCAGTTTAAAAAATGTTTGTGAAAATCTCAAAAAATGCGCGAAACTCAAACAAACCGCCGCGGTAGCCACGAGCCTTTAGCTGTTGCGGCGCGCGATGTCGCGTTTGAAAGCCCTTGAATGGCCGGTTCGAACGCGCCCTAATTCGGTTTAGTTCGGGTCAATCGGTGGAGCAAACGGTGTCGCCAAAGTTGTGGTGGTGGGCCGTTTTTTGGACCAAAAATCGGTTTTTTGACTGTAATTCTTTCGCGGTTGACGCTAGAGCGCCGACTTAAAGGAAGAATTTGTAGGTCTCCTGAAGCGCTTTTTGCATTGTTTAAATAAATTTTCGCTCCGGTGCTTCCATGACGAGATATGGTCGCTGCAAAATCGGCAAAAATGCAGTCAAACGCTTCTAAGCGATTTTTTGGCGCGAAATTCAAAAATTTTTAAAAAAATTTTAACACCATCGGAAAGTAGACACTTCAAGCTTTCGAATGGTATCCTCAACTTCTTCCTAGGACCTACCTAGCGCGAGCTATTCAAAGTGCGCAGTTTGTGATTCGCGCGCTCCATTATAAAATGTTCGAGTGGCACCCCCCCCCCTGCGGTGCAGCGACCCGGTCCAGGCAGGGACGAATACGATGAGCAGTGCGCACTGCGACAGACTCACTGACTCACTCACTGACCAATGAGGAAGCGGACGTCGGGACAGCGACTACAGAGATCGGGAATCACGGCCGCCAACAAGTCGATGCCCTTGCGATAGACCAAGCGGCTCACGACGATCACAGTGACTAGAAAGAAATGGAACGTGAACAGCCGGTCTGGTTTTGTTTCCTCCCCTTTGTTTTTCCCCGGTGGAGGGCGGGGGGGAGCGGGAGGGTGTGTTTTGCGGGGCGCGGCGGGGGGGGGGCTGTGGAGGGGGGGAGGGGGGGGGGGAGGGAGAAGGAGGGGAGGGGGGAAGGGAGGAAGTAGGGAGAGCGACGTCTCCGTTGGCGCGCGTGCGGGGTGAGTTGTGTATGTGTTTTCTCGTTGGATTGTGTGTGGGGGGGAGGAGAGGGAAGAGAAGGTGTTGAAATTCGGGTTGGTCGTTGGCTTGGTTTGGTTCGCCTCCCTTGTGTTTTTGTGTTTGTGGCTTTTTCTCTCTCTCTCTCGGGTGGACCTGTGTGTCCGTCGCGTTGGGGGAGAGGAGGGGGGAAGGAGGGGGGGGGGGGGAAGAGGCGGGAGGTTTTTTGGGGGGGTCGTTTTTCCCGGGGGGAAGAATATTAGGGAGGAAAATTTTACGCTGCACCGGCAAAGCGTGAAACGTCGTCGTACTAGGGTTATTGTAAAACTGGCGTTCGTCCGGCAGAAACTGCGAGCACTCGACCGCGTTGGGAATGACGGAGATTCGTTCGGCTTGGAGTCGAGCGCGTAGCACCGTGTTCTCCTTGCTGAACGTGCGACGCTAACTGCCGACTGGCGGTTAGGGAGGGCGCTTAGAGTGGGAGTGCAGGCGGACAGGCACCTACCTGGTGTGCGAGACGCAGACGACGTGTCTGACGTTGCTGAGCGCGAACTGCAGCAGTTTGTTCATGACGATGGAGCTGAGGTCGGCGAAGCCGAACAGCGAGTGGTCCGTGAAGACGGTGCGCAGGCCCATGTGGTCGGCGTGCAGCAGCGCCTCGAGCGCCAGCGCCGAGAACGCCTGCCAGTTCCAGGCGCCAGTGCTCGTCGACTCGCTCGCCGCCACCACCATCACCACCACCACCCCCACCCCGTGTCCGTGCACGACGTCGACGCGCTCGCGTACGAATATGGCCCGGATCCAGGGCAGCGTCGTCACGATCGTCGGCAGAATGCAGCCGTTGTAGGCGACGGGAAAAGGCAGGTAGTAGACCTGCGAGAGGAGAACGAGTGGGAGCGACCGCGACGCGTCGGCCAACCTTGAGCCGAGCGGACAGCAGTCGGACGCCTCGGCGATCGCCGTACGCGTGCGTGACGACGACGACGTGCTGGCCGTCGGCGACGAGACAGCGCGCCAAGTGGTAGATGTGCGTCTCCACGCCCCCAGTGTTCGGACAGAAGAAGTCGGACACCATGCTGCAAGCCCCCCATCCATCAGCAGCTCCAAACTGACACCGTCGCGCCTCTCCTCCTACCAAATCCGCAGTGGGCGACGTATCCCTCTGCGCGTGTCCGTCATCGTCGCGTGGCCACCTCGTCGGACAAAAGCGGGCCGAATCTGCTCTCGTACATGTCTTAGAGTGTGAGTCTCTTAGTTCGCAGCAGAGAAGGTATGGCGGATGGATGGCGCCTGCGCCGTCGTCTCAAAGATGAGACGCTAGGTGCAAAGAAAAACGTTATCATTTCAAAAAATTGAAGCACAGGATCCGAACCTGTCACTGTACGCCTCGATTTCACCTACGTAACGATCTTGCTTTTGTATCGCTCATTATTTATAGGGCTTTTACGCTTGTGTTCCACGCCGACGAAATCAGCACAGATTTATTGCATTTATTATTTCCAACATGTCGTGGAGCGGCGATTTAAACAAAGATCGAAACCGGCAGCCGACACATTGGCGTGCAAGGCATTCACATGAGAGAGGGAGCGATAGGCCCGGCTACGCAGAGGAGCTCTCTCTCTCTCTCTGTCTCTCTCTCACTCTCTGTCATCATATCCTCACAAGCCTTGGTGCGATTAGCGAGTCGGCCATAATTCAGGGCATAGTCAGCAGCGTCGTCGTCGTCGTCAGCAGCAGCAGCAGAAGCGTTGAGGACACTGCGCCGGGGCCGAGTGACGCTGACGAGCCGGGCTCAGATGCTGGTTCAGTCGTCGTGGACCCGCGTTCTTTGCCGTACTTGTATTCTACCACTGTTGGCCCTACAAACAAACGTGCTTTGAGTTTGCCACGTACATGACACGAGTGGTCGCTCAAGAGCGAGCAATCACTTACGTCCAGTCACTCCCGGTGGCAGCAAAGTTGTCAGCGACGGGGGCACACCTGCCAGTGTGTGTGTGGGCCGTGGCGTGTGACTGACTGCCACAGTAACACTAGGACTATTGCTCACCTGTGGACGAGATGTCCGAAAGCCGCAACTCTTTGTTGACGTGAACGGGAGGAGTGTCCCTGCTGCTGTCCGACTGACCTGAACGGGGACGCGCAGAGCGGCTAGGCACGTCGGCGGTCGGATATGCATGCTTCACCCACATCTCGTAGGGGTCAACAACGCCGCGTAGCCAACAACCAGCAGAAGCAAGGCGCTTTGGCTCATTGTGACAAGCGACGAGGACCCATGTACGGCGAGTACAGAAGAGTTCTCAACGGAAGCGGGCACGGTCCGTTTGCAACGAAATCGCGGCGAGCAGCGGCGCAGCTCAGGGAAACGGCAGTCGGTTGGCGAGACAGCGAGTTCGTCAACCTGCCTGTCGCAGGGGAGCGTGGCTCGCGCGCGCTCGCGCTGGACAGCAGTGCACTGGACCGGACGGCGTGGCGGTCGGCAGGCGGCGGGGCGCGAAGGGATGGGACGCGAGCGTGTCGAAATGTGGACGACGCTCGGACTCCGCCGACCGCAGCGCACAATGGACGCAGGCGCTCGCGAGAACAATCGTCACGAGCGCTGGCCACGACGACTCGCTCTCTTCATTCGACAGCCGCCGATTTCCATCGAGAACTGGGTTTGATGAAATGTTCCCAGGTAGGCAAGATTTCCAATGTAGGGGCGAGCAAGGGCGGCATCGTTTGAATTTCCATTACCCATGTCGGACTGTGCTCGCTGCTCGACACAATTGGTTCGGAGGCGCGGGTCGAGCGCCGACGTGCCGCACGCATCGCCGCCTTTCAGTCCGAATTGGGACGGGTCGGCCCGCGATGCCCGCCGATCGCCGAGCCGGCAGACGAAAACACCGAGGCCAGCCAGCTTTGGCGCGACCTTTGCACATCCGCCTTTCCCAATCTCTGGGTCGGACGCACGTCCGTCTAGTCTACCCCAGCGGAACATATCTCCTTCTACCGCGTCGCGAGCGCGCTTTCTCGCGACGCGCCTATTGGCTCACGACGCGTCGCGAGGCATTTGCAGCGACATCCATGGATCAGTAAAAATCGATAATTTGTGCATACGAGGATAGGCGACTTTTAGAAGGGTAGATTGAAAGTTGTCCTGGGACGCCACGTTAAATTTTTCTCCCAGTTTGTGCGTGATCCTCGTTGAGATGTGTACAAGTAAGTCGACGTATTTGGATGTCCGTGACCAAGGTGCGCGCTGTTAGTGAACGTGTGTGCGTGTGTCGTCAGAGGAGGGTCGTCACCAAGGAGGACACTGCATTGTATTACACCGGTGCATTTCTCTTCACGACTGCACACAAGACGTCGCGCTAACAGAACAGTTACTTGTGCGCGGTCAGTCAGCAGCATTACGACGCGGCGTGCCATTCCAGGTAACAATTAGTGCTGCACAGCGGCACCTTGCACGCGGCGCAAATGAAGGCGGTCTTAGTCGTGCACGCGCGTGGTGACCGGCACTTTCGGCGGATCCGCTTGCCGCTTCCACCGCCGTCCTCGTTGCGCTCCAGCTTGTGATTGGTGCGCAGCAGCTCAGCAGAGCGCATTTCGGATGGTGGCTTCCTTGGCGACGGGGGCGACATGTCCACCTGTGTGCGTGTGCGCGTGTCTTTTATGAATGATGAGTAATGGCTGCCACCAAGCCTGCCATGTTCTCCCATCTTGGTGACAGTGTAGGTGACGTTGCACACATTTACCAACCACTACGCTCCCACCAGGGCCTCACTGAACCCCCCCCCCCCCCCCCCAAACCAGTACCCTCGCACCAGGGAGACACCACAGATGCACAGCCAATCATGATTACCGCTTTTTTGGCATTCGCCACTTTGAGAAGTTCGTTGATGAGCTGCGTGCGGAACTGCAGCACTGTCCAAGTTCGGGTGCCAGCGTCCAACGATTGCTTGGCAATCATAGCGTTGTGGACGCAGCCAAGCATGTGATGCTCAGCGTTCTCATCGTCCACTTGTATCGCTTCGTCCGTCGCTTGTAGACGTCTTGAAGTTGGTCACTGCAATGGGTGTTTCCACTGACCCAATTAACACGACATACCCGTACAATTATGCAGACACAGACACGCACACAAACAGAGGTGAAGTGCAAACGTACGCGGCACTTCACCTGACGTCCACGAAGTTCATACTCGTTGAGTACTCTTTGACGACCGCGGGTCGCGGCAACGTCAGTTGATGAAATTGTTTTGTCCGGCCGGTTCTCGCGTTGCTGCGGCGATTGCAGTGGCCGGCTTCTCCAGGGAAATCAGGCAACGTCGACAGTAGGACGACGTGCTTGTTGTCGTTCCAGTTTGTGAAGCTCAAATTGGCTTGATTCCCATAGGCGCACACAAAGTCGCCTTTGTTGAATAGCGCGCCTTTCATGTGACCTGCGCTCGTCACGCATAGGCACTTCGGTAGAAACGACTTTGTCGGTCTGACCGTCCCTGTACAGTCGACTTCCCTGGCCTCCAGCGCCACGAACAGGGGCACCTCCTGTGGTTTTGAGATTGTCAAAACAAATGATGCGTTCTCTGCACTGCTAAGATTGTGTCCCTCTAGTTGCCCTTGTCAGTGAAAGTCCTCATCACCCGCACTGAATTGCGACCCCCCACTCCTCCCCCCTCGTCAGAAATTTTGCGTCAGGCGTGTACGTTAACGTCCGCAACAAGTTCAAACGCACAAAGGAAGTGGCTTACCGAGTACAGGTTGTCGACATACAATTTGTGGCCTTTGTCCAGTAGTGAGTAGCCGTTGATGACGCCCTCAGCGTCGAGCAAGGCCCAACAGACGGAGAACAATTTGCCCTTTTCGCCAGTCCGATAGGATCTCGTCGTGTGCATTTTTGAATGGAATAAATAGCCTCCTTCGCAAGCCAATACATAGCAGCGCACTCCATTCTTTTTCGCGCCAGGCTTGCCAGGGTTTGTTGTTTTGAGTGGCTGACGAGCCTGCGCGAGTTTAGTGCGTGGTGCATTTTTCGGATATGCTTACTGCTTGAGCTGGGTTCAGAGAACTGCACCTTGGTACTGATGATGTTCTCATCTATGGCCACTTTCTCAGAAGGACGGTAGAACTCCTGTGCGGCTCTGTTGAACGCGTCCTCCACTAATTGCGTTTTCCAATTGACGTTGTAGTTTCGGTGACCAGGGGTGCTGATGCACTTGGCCCGTGCCTTGTCCAGATTGTACGTCCGCGTATATTTTTCAATATCCGCGAAGCGGTTGTAGGTCATTGTTTTTACAATTTGTTCCGTCCGGTACTGTTTGTGGCTCCAGTGCCACGCCACCTAAACGGGTGCAACGAGTTCGTGGAAGGAACCTAAACATGGAAGGCTACGTACACGGGGCAGCACTTTGATCGTCATGAGCAGCAGGATGGCCACGTAGCCTGCTGCCTCCTCAATGGTCAGCTCTTCAAACTTTCTGGCGCAGCGTCGCGCCAGCTCATTTGTGTTCTTGATCCACATTTTAATCAGGTACTTTGACATTTTTCCAAAAATATCGGCGCATGAGCTGCTCCTCCGGAGATGCCGCGGTCCAGGGATTTCGCCGTGGAATTGTCGGCGCGGCTTAAAGGTTGTAATCGGTCATGATAATCGCGACAGACTGGTTGGCTCACAGAAGTCGACTCGCCTTTGGCAGCGGCGGTACATCCGACCAGACAAGTCTGTCGGAGACGTTCGTCACACCGTCCACAACCACGGCATTTCTCGCCTCTGCTTCGGACGGTTTCTGATTAGGCGCCCTCTTTGGGAAGGCAGCCACCTCGGAGGACCCCGTTCTACTGAGTATTGACATTGGCTTGTCAGCGACTGTTCTCGTGCGCACTTGGCCTACAAAACAACGGGCAGAAATACGTACGAATGCAGAGGTGTGTGTCTGTACGTACGTGCGGTTCGTTTGGTTTACGTGTATGCTCAGTCATACTTTAGGCGCATTCCAACCTCGTTCATTGAGCACGTCCTTGGTGTCGGCCTGCCCCGTCCCCGTTGTCGTCGCCGCCTTGGTACGTTTCTTTTTCGGAGGGCACACACGAGCCGCTGCTGCTGCGCCGCTGTCGCTGTCTGACGCGGACGGTGAGGGTGGCGTGCGAACTCGTGGTGCCGGCGCCCCCTCATCGCTGTCGCTCTCACTTTCAGACATACACTCTTCGTTGTCGTTAGCGTCGACCTCAGTCATATTCGGTTAATTGCGCACTATACAGCCTTTGTACACACTCCCTGGGGACAGACGTCATTTAAGGGCGAGTCCTGCAGCGTTGCACAAATGCGATACATGCTGTGTACTGCAGACCGTCAGTTCCACAAACGCGACTCCTTTACTGTACTACACGCAACAGCACAGCACAGCACAAAAAAAAAGCCAAGCAACAAGGAAGTTGAGTGAACGCGGCGAACGCAGTGAACAGATCAAAGCGAAAAATCCACGCCTGTGCGGGTCCGCCTTTTCCGCAGCGACGCTCACTGGGCGGTACTGCCCGCCTCCGTCTGCTGCCTCACCGTGATGAACGCTGTGCACTCCGCGGCCGCAGAGACACTGTCGGACACCTAGAAACGCGGAGGAAATTTGCCACCACGGAGAGCTCGCCACTTGTACTTGTGGGCTACCACGTCGCAGATCTCGCGCGTTTCCGTCTTCGTGAGGCCCTTTTTGTAGCTGCAGATGGCCGAAGCCACCAGCCAGCGCACCTGGTCCGCTGTTGCCGTCGGGCTCGACTTGTTCGCCAGGGCCACCGCGTAGTCGACCACGCCTCGGGAGCAGCTGTCGTCGCTCTGAACGTCGCGCGCTCTCTCACTTTCCGCTGATACGCAGCGTAGCAGGTGTGGATGAATGCGCCACACCTCCTGCACTAGCAGGCTCCGCAGCCGGGAGCGGAGCTGGAACGTCTCGACGGGCTTGACCTCTGGGATGTTCCAGCCGCGCATGGTGAAGACGCTCTTCATCGCCACCAGCCAGTCCTGGTCCTTGGGTGACGCCGCGGGCGCGCACTTTTCCTTCTTGCTGCTGCTGGGCGCCTCCACCTCCTCCTTCAGGTCGGCGGGTGCCGGTGTCGGCGTAGACGTCGCTTGCGGAGCGCAGCTTAGCGCTGAAGAGCTGAAGAGCAGAGCTGAAGAGTCGCCCGCGGGAGTGGGCGCGCCGTCTGAAACGTCGGCATTCCGTTTATGGCGCACTCCACGGAGGACGTCAGTCTGTCAGTCAGTCAGTGCATCAGTCTTCACACCTCTTTCCTTGCTGCTCCCGGCCGACGTGCCGTCGTTGTTGTCGGCGCCCACGGGGGGGTACACCCACTGGGACGTGTCCTCCTCCAGCAGGTACTCCTCGATGTTGGTCAGCGCCCTTAAGCACTGTCGTTTGTACTTGGAACGCACGCCTACAAGGACGGACCTGCTCGTCTGCTGGAGCGTCGCCGGCGCCTGCGGCTTCTGCATCGCACTGCCGCCAAGGCCAAGGCCGCCCAGGCCGACAGTCAGCAGAGGGGGCAGGCTGAGTCGCAACACCTTGTTGCGCGTCGGGTGACTCAGCGCCTCCAAATTGACGCCCTCGGCTTCCTCGGGGGGGGGGGGGGGGGGCGTCTGGCGCGCTTGCGAGTCTGCGCCGTGTCGGCGCTGTCCGTGTCGCTGGAGCGGCTTGTGCGTCTGTCCGTCCTCTTCTTCTTCTCAGCGGCCGACTTCGCTTTGGGCTTTGGGCGCGCTTCGGCCGGCTCGGTCTTTGTGGCAGCCGTCGACTTCTTCTTATTTGGCGCCTTCTTCTTGGTCGTGGACGCGCTCTTCCTGCTCACCCTCGGAGGCGACCTGCTCTTGTTTGGCGGTGCCAACTTCAGCTTGTGCGTCGTCTCCTTCGTACTGACGTTGACCTCCTTGGCCTTGCGGTTCACCGACGACGGCTTTTCCTTCGACGCCGCCGTCAACTTTTTGCGCTTAGGCGCCTCTCTCAAAGTCGCCGCGGCCTTCAGGCGGAGCAGACGCAGCTCCTCGTCTTCGTCCTCGGACGGCGCAGCCTCCTCGCCGTCGTCGTCTGCCGAGGCGAATTCGGCGACTTCCTTGGTGTCGTTGCCGTCCACCTCTTCCATCTCGCCGTCCACCTCTTCCACGGCGTTCGCCTCTTCCGCTTCGCTGTCGTCGTCGCCGCTGTCCTCGTCGCTCTCGTCGCTCTCGTCGCCAGCCGCCGTCGCCGGCCCCAGCAAAGAAGACAGGAGGCGCACAGCAGGTTTACAAATGGACAAGATGATCCAGTCTCCTCTACGTGGGCCTCCTCTACGCCGCCGACGCGATTCGCACCAGCCTCGGTCCCCAGCAAAGAAGACAGGAGGCGCGCAGCAGGTTTACAAATGGACAAAATGATCCAGCCCCCTCTACGTGGGCACCGCCGACGAGACGACGACGGTGGTGGTGATCGCGGACAGTCTGCTCTACGTGGGCACCACCGACGAGACAACGACGGTGGTGGTGATCGCGAACAGTCTGCTCTACGCTGGGGCCCAGACAGCGACGAGACGACGACGGTGGTGGTGATCGCGGACAGTCTGCCCAGTGAACGGTGATTGTGCGCGCACTCCAAACTTGCGAACTTGTCCTAACTTAGGAGCGGTGAAGTGATGACCTCTACGTGTTCACTGGTATCCGTGATAAGCCCGTTACGCAGACAGTGCAAGTGCTTGTCCTTCCTTGGCAGGGCGGTCAACGCGTTCAAGAAAATTTTTGTCCGAACACGGAAATACCGTACCACGTCTAGTACCACTTTAGCACTTTCCTCGGTGAAAATCGCCATTTTAATTGTCACCCGCTCGCGACGCAAAAATTTGCTCACGACGCAAAAGCCGGTCCGCGGACGGACCATATGGTCCGATCGCAGTAGAAAGGGATATACGGCCCTACGACCGTTTCTGTCGAGCCTCCTACATGCGTACTGACACATCCATGCCGTAAAAAAACGCACAAACAGTCAGTGCTACACAACAACGAGACAAGTTTCAAGTGACAGTACGCTGACAAAACGTCCTTATGCAAATTCATCCGCTCAGCTCGTCCTTTTCTGACAGGGAAGGGCTCCTTCACCCCCGCCCACACCCGATGCGCGTGACGACGAGATTTTTCCAAAGATATGGAAAGAGGGAGAACGTAAAAGTCGAGTGAGACTGATTAGGTAGTTCGTTTCTCATGACTTTAGTCCGTACAGTCCGTGACGGGAGTTCAATACGCACACAAATTCAGACGACTCTATGATGCAACGAATTGCACTTGCCAAACAAAACCACAACGACAGCATAAAAAACAACAGCAAACTGTTTTGGCATACAGTGTAGTGTACCGTCCTGCAGCAGCTCCAAACTTAGTCGAAAGCAGTTTTAATGTTCCGCGCTCTTTCTTGAGTTTTTCATGAGGAATGATTGACGGCGTTGACGAACACGAAACTCACGAACACCCAAGCAAACTGCCGCCTTTTCTCGTTTCAAGCGAAGACTGCGCCCACACCTTCGTTCTGAGGGGTTGTTGTGAGTTACTCGAGCGATCTGTATCGGATACAATGGTCGCCAGTAGTATTCTTTGTAGAGTTTGCGTTGATTTGCTACTGCTGATTCGTTTGCGCCATGGCCAGTGTTCGCATTTCAAAAGTGCTGGTGTCAGTGCTGTACGCGGCGTTGTCACTGGAAAGTGTTCTACTCGTCAGAGGCGTAACCCTCGAAGGTTCGTCAGCACCAAGGAGAGGAGTTGCGCGCACGCAGAGGCTGTAATGCGAGACCGGTGGTTCCTGCAGATTGCAGGCTGTCTGCTTCGTCGCGAATTCGCCAGCACTCAGCCAGCGACGGCGGCGACATCGCAGAGAAACTCAAGCAGCTGATGGACGTACAGAAAGTGTACGCGGCCTAGTGTCACACTCACGTTTACTCTGCACCCCTCCACCCCTTCTAAATGGCGAATTGACTGTTTAGCTTCGAAGCTGGCAAGTTTCACGTGGGAATCTGCAGCGCTAGCGGCCCTTCGACCGATGTTGCTGTGCACAGAGACGGCAAGACGGACGCGAAGGATGCGTTCGGCTCCTTCCTGAAGCAGGCGCGTGCCTTCGCGCTGTTTCGGCGCCTCATGTGGACGCACGCGCGTTACTGCCTCCCTGCCTGCTACTGACAGGTGGTCGTGAAGAGAGGCGGCGGCGACGAAGGCAGCGGTTCTTGGCTCTCGCTGCTCTACAGCACCGAGAACGCCTGCGAGAATGACTCGAAGATGCGCAAGTCCGCACAGGTCACCGTCGTCTGCGACGAAAGGGCCGACGAGGTACTACGCGCCTGCCAGCCACTGGAAGCTGGCGGTCGAGCGAGCTCGTCACGGGCGGGACTCGGTTGCAGCCGCTCATGACGGCCGTGTTCGACGGGCACGAGGAGCAGGTCTGCAACCCGGCGTTCGTGCTCACGACCAACGCGACCTGCTACGTCCGCCGCGGATGGGGCTTCTTCACCTGGCTCTTCCTCATGTGAGAGGCGCCTCCACGCGATTGGGTCCGCTGTCGTCGAGTGAACCGTCCCTCGGTCGGCGCGTAGCGTCCTCGCGGGCTTGATCCTCTACTGCGGCGGCGGCTGCGCCTACCAGCGGTTCGCGCAGGGCGCCAGGGGCATGGAGCAGCTGCCCAACTTCCACTTCTGGAACGGCCTCTACGAGTGGATCGTCGTAAGTGCGGCCTTTGAGTGGGGCGACGGGCGTGGCGCGCGTGGGGGGTGGGCGACGCGGCGTGCCGTGCTCGTCGTGCGCAGACGAAGCTGGCGGACGCGACGACGGCGAGGTCGGCGGGAGGAGTGTCGTCGGGCGACTACCGACTCGCCGCAGACGGCAACGTACACTACGACGAGCCGCCACTCGCGCCCGCCGCACCCGCCAATGCCACC
The DNA here is from genome assembly GCA_030248085.1 of Paralinhomoeus sp. GSCO2_6. NCBI lineage: Eukaryota > Metazoa > Nematoda > Chromadorea > Monhysterida > Linhomoeidae > Paralinhomoeus > Paralinhomoeus sp. GSCO2_6. The sequence continues at coordinate 42,701 of JASAMY010000751.1, read as the reverse complement.
GGTGAGCGCCAGCTCGACCCACCACCAACTTCTACCTACCTACCTACCTGGTTCCACCTATTAAGGTGCTTCGTAGCACCCAATTAGAACCCCCCCCCCCCAACCCCGATTAGCTTAATCGAAAGACCTACAGCTCCAAGTCCTTCCAATGCCGTAAAAGTGTCCGTAGTACCCAAACCCAATACTATGCGTGAACCAGCTGAATGTGTTCAGGGAATGGTCGCCAGGAGAGCGACGACGAACGCTTGCTTCCTATGTGAATTCGGTCGGCATCAATCAGATTCATTCGTGTTTCTCTTTACTTCGTTCCGCTCTAGTCACCAGCTCGTTCCGTCTTTTTTTTTCCGCGGCTCGTTCGCATCGTCTGTCGGTAATACAGAGAGTGCGCGCGCCAGAAGCAAACAGACAGATGAGCCAGACAGCAAGACAACAGCGGAAATAACTATGAGAGCGTGTCAGCGGGGGAAGGTGGGGTTGGTGTGGGAGGGGCGTGTCGACTACTGCCACTGCTGGGGGCCGGCCGTGGTGGAGGCGGCGGTGGAAGCGGGCTGCTGCGCCTGCTGTTGCTGCTGCTGCTGTTGCAGCGTGTCCCAGAACGCCTGCAGCGGCCAAGCGCGCCCCACTCCAGTCGCACCAGGTCACCACGCGACGCGACGCACCTTCCAGGCGGCGTTGACGACCTCGCTGTTAGGATTCATGTTCATGGCTTGGTTCAGGTTGAGCGTGCCCATGGTGCGCGCCAGGTCGCTGTTGCCTCCGGCTGCACCTGCGCGCGCGCGCGCGTGAGTCGCTTGCGAAAAGGGAAGGCGCCCGGCCGGAAAGGCGAAGGCAGCGGCCGCCTCGCACCTGGACGCGTCTCCGGCTGCTCGTAGCCCGTTCTCTCACGGTTGTAATAGGACATGGGCGGCGCGGCGTAGGCGCCCCCGTACGCCGCTTGACCGTACACGTCGCTGTAGGCGGCGTAGTAGCCCTGCGCAAGGACACCCTTTCTTCGCCCTGCCATCCTCCACTCCTACGCCTTCCTCCCTCCTCACCGCTCCGTCCTCCCAGCGACCCGCAGCCGGCCCGTAGCGCGCAGCGGCGCCCGCCGCCCTGTAGGCGGCCGGCAGGTCATAGCCGTACTTGAGTCTGAAGGCGGCAGCCGGTTCTCAGAGGTGCGGCGGCAGCAGCAGCGAGTGAGCGGCGGCGCACCGCATGTCGGCGGCGACGACGTCGCGGCCGGCCGCAGCCTTGGCGGCGGCGTCCTTGGGCGCGGCTGGGCCGACGACGATGGAATGGCCGAAGCAGTCGAAGTTGGCCGCCTCGACGAGCTGCTGACTGACGAGCGCGTCGGAGAAGGTCACGAAGGCGAAGCCGCGAAAGGGCCGCGGAATGAACACGTCCGTCACCTAGCCGAGGACGGCCGCACGCAGCTACAGGGAAGGAAGGGGGCGCGACTGGACGGGACAGCGCACCCGGCAGTCGGGGTCGAGCTCGACCGCTTTCTCGCTGAAGAAGATGCGCAACTGCTCCGTGGTGACGCTCTCGGGTAGGCGTCCGATGAAGATCTTGGGCGACGCGTGCATGTTCGCCCCTCCCTACGAGTGGCCGGTGAGCGAGTGAGAAGAGGGCGGGGGAGAGAGAGCGTCGGCAGCGCGGGGCACCCGGGGCGACGGCGCCACCTTGGAGTTGGGGATCTTGACTTGGCACTGGCGCGAGTCGATCTCGTGGTCGCGCTTCGACAGCACCTTGCGCTGCGTCGCGTAGTCGGCGAACTGGACGAAGCCGAAGCCCTTCGACTTGCCCGTCGCCTGGTCGGTCTTCACCTGGAAGCGGCACTCTCGAGTAACGCGGCCGTCCTCCGCAAAGACGCGGCTCGCCCCGCGAGCGAGCGCGACGAGGGGCGGGGGGAGGGAGGGCAGACGCTCGCGGGCGGAACACACCTCATACGACACGACCTCTCCATACTGCTCAAAGTGCTCTTTGAGCTGCTCGGCCGTGGTCCTATAGGGCAGGCCCAACACGATCAGGTCCACGCATTTGCCGGCCGAGGGCGCAGCCTTCTTGCGAGCGGCCAGCTCGCGCGCCTCGTCGGCCGCGTCGAGCAGGCCGGCGGCGTCGTCTTGCTTGTCGTCGCGCAGCAGCCGCTTCTGCTTCGACGCGCCCTCCTCCGCGCCGTCGCCGTCCTCCTCCACCTCGTACATCTTGCGTTTCTCTGCAGCACACGCGCACACCACAACCCTCGACGCACGCGGCGCACCCCCTTCCCCTTCTCGCGCGCCACCACCACTACGCAGCAGTCGCCGATGCTCCAGCAGCAGCCGCCGCCGAGGCAGCACCACGCCTCCCAGCTGACCGACCGACCGACCTCACCCGACAGCAACAACAACAACAACACACGTCTCTCTCGCTCGCTCTCTCGCAGCATCTCGCTCTCCAGATTGAAGCGACACTCCCACGCCGAGCAGCAGACGGAGACGCCACGCCGACACGGTCGGTGGAGACAACGGCAAAAGATCGCAACGCATTCGGCACTGACCTGACGCCTTCGTGGCCGAATGGTAGACGACGATGTAGAGGCGATCGGCCCAGCCATCGGCGGGACCCAAGATCAGTTGGCCCGTCGAGTCAACTCTGAACAGAAAACGGGTATCAACCATCCGATACGACGGTACTGAAGGCGAGCAGACGCGAACGTACTGGAGAGCACGGTACACGCCCGTAGTGGGATTCTTGTACTTGAGGCCTTGCGAGCCGGGAAAGTAGCGGGCCAACGTTGACAGCAACACCGAGCCATCGGCGGCCGTCGGCACCTCCATCTTGTTGGCACTCTCTTCATCCGAGTCGGCCACGCACACGAACTGCAACTCCAGATTGGTCGAGACGCCAACTGTCGTCGTGCGCGCAGGGCCACCAGACCGCGATTGCTCCTGTCCGCTCTGCTGACATCGACGGCGAGCTAGGGTTCACCTCAGTCATCTCTCCGCCGCTGCTCATCTCACCCTCGACGCGCCAGAAAATTACGATACGACGGCGTTTTACGAAATGCGTAACCTTAACCGGCGTAACCTTAACCGTAACCGGCGTAACCTTAAAATTACTGATTTGTCCGTTTATAATGGAACGCGTTTCGTTTACAATTGGTCAATTCGGGACGGTTTTCTAAATAAACGATTGCATGAGCGTTGCAGCGTGCAGCCTAAGCATAAGCCTAAGCAGACCTGCTAGGCAAATACATTTTGTAGGCGGTATTGTGCGCTGAGACAAACGCAATTTAGTGCAAAGGGTCAAGTGAAACAGACTGCAGTGCGTGCACAACGACTTCTTGCCATCCAGGTTTCGGCTCAAGAAGGCAGCAGCTGCACCAGGAACGAGTAATAGTTGTGCTTCTAGCTGGTGTAGCGCTGACTCGATGGCTCCTGCAGGAACTGCTTCGAGACTCCTCCAAACTCCGGTTGCTCGGATTGCAGCATTTCCAGCTGCTTCCATGTCCAATGGCCTGAACGAACCGAACCAAATAGAATCGGTTCCAGAAGAACCATGTGCCGCTGTCGTTTAAGCGCTGGCAGACCTCAACATTTCACACCAGGGTCATCCGTTGTCAAAAAAATCGGTCAGACGGTCAGACGAAACCAACGACGAACAAACCATTCGCTACGAATTGTTTAGCCTCTATATGTACTCGGCGCGTGGACGCCGCGAAAAGGTAATTAGGTAAGCTAATAAATAAGTGAGTAACTTGCGCTCGACTCGAGTCAACATGAGCAGTGTGGCAATTGTACTGGCTCTGTGCTGTGTTGGTGGTGCATCGGCGACGGAGTGCGCGTCTCTGTTGAACGAGACGCATCGCTGGGAGCGGTGCTGCGTCGCGTCGTGGCCAGCGATTCTGATGTCGACGAGAGCAGGCCACTTCCGGCTTCGCTCGGCGACGGACGTGTCAGCGGCCTTTTGTGAGCGTCGGAGCGCGTGTAGCAACGGTGGATTTGTTGCAGAAAACGAACACTGCTGCCCACGCTCGAAACCGTGGAGGAGCACCGGTGGCGCCACTCTCCTCGGCCCAGGTCCACGGACGGTGCATCGCGAACGCGTTCCGTCCACAACTCGCCTAACTACAGATGCACGCGCCATCGAGACGATCACTCGAACATCGAATGCGTTTTTCTGCCCTTCGGCGCACGGGATAGTCGTAGCGGCTTGGTACGAAGGCACGTCGTCGACTAGCGGGTCGTAGCGTCGACGTGTCGTGCGCTCAGGACATCGACCTCGTCTGTACCTGTTCGACAGCGGAGTCTTGTCGACGTCTCGGCAACGCCGATTTTGTGCGCGCAGTCGCCGAGGCCGCTGGCGACCGTCCGCTGCGTCTGTTCCTGCTCATTTGGAAGTACACCGCGTTGTGACTCCGAGTAAGAGCGCGGGAGAAACGAGAAATGTTTAGGAAATTCGCTCTGCTTTTGGGCGGCATTGCTCTCGTGAGCGCCGTGGGCCCGTGTCTTGCGCCGGGGCTCTGCGACTGGCTGATTCGCGTGAGGGCGAACAACGCGGACGCAGCTCGACAACTCGACGGCCGGGCGAGACGTTTCGCGCTCGTTCAGGAACAAAGGGCGCTGCTCTCCTTCCTGCGCATTTCTCACGTCATCACGCGCTCGACGCTCTTCTGGGCCTACTTGTTCCCGCGGCCCAAAGACCGCGAGAAACGACAATTTCACTGCAGCGTCTGTGACCATGTCGTTCTGGCATTCATCGACTGTCGGCAGGAGCGTCGCTGCGGCACCGGGCTCCACGTTACTTTGTACTTCTAATTGTAAGTATTGTAGTTGGATTGAACACTTGGCCCTGTAAGATTGCTAAGAGCAGCCGCGACCGCGCCCAGAGGTCACTGTTCTTTCTGAAGCAGCACGTCCGCGTCCACGACAGCTTCCCCATGGTGTTCCGATGCGCTGCGGCCGGCTGCGAGTACCGCTCTCGACGCCGACAGCACATGCTGCGACACGTGGTGCGTGCGCGCCCGTAGCCGGCGCGCATGGCGCCCGTCGACGGCGCCCGCTTCTAGACTCGGCACGCGCCCGACGCAGCCGATCTCGTACAACGACTAGAGGAGTCTCTTGCAAGCTGCCAGACGTCTCACGTCCATTTCTGAGCTTGGCGAACGCCTGAGTTGCGCTTTGGCTCAGCGCAAGCGCCTCTCGCTGAGCAGAGAACATGGGGGTGAGGTGAGGTGAGGCCGGAGGAACTCAGCAGCAGGCATGGCTTGCAAGAGACTCCCTCATTGTGCAACGCACGCGAGCGAGACGCGGAAAGAGCTGAGCTTATGCGATCGTTTGGCATCGACCTCACCCGACACTTCAACGGCTTCAGCTGGCTGGCCCTTGTGCCAAAGACTAAGAAACAGTGATACGTGTATCTGTATCATCCAGTCAGCCACACCTCAACCTTTCCTCGAATTGGTCCGTGCTCCGTAGAATCTGCTCGACAACGACACCCTCTTCAGCGGTGATCGGCGAAACCCGTATGGCGCACGCGTGGAATCAAAGGCGTCTGTCTACACTGCTGTAGTCAAATTCTGTATATAGGCAATTATAACTTGTTGCTGCTCAGCAGCCGCACGATTCAACAATCATATCGTTGAGTAGTCTGTCGATGAAGCGGCCGTCGTCGGTGCGATAGATGACGCGCAGCGGCCGGTAGCGCAGGGGGGCGCAGCAGGGAATGAGGCGCGGGTCGAGGGGCAAGCCTTCAGCGACGCGCCTGTCGATGTAGGCCTGCATGGCGGCCCCGTGGTTGGTCATGGGCGAGAGGCGGCAGTTGCCCGTGCAGTAGCTGGCGTTGTAGACGCGCGGGTGGATGATGAAGTGGCTCCAGCCCTGCTCGGCGAAGTCGATCGGAATGGTCCGCAGGCAGCAGTTGGTGTAGGCGCCCGAGTCGCACGCCGCCCTCCGCGTCGTCGTCGTCGGCGCCGACGAGCCCGAGCGCCGTCTGCGCGCCGGCGCCCTCTCGACCACCAGCTCCACAAATGGACGAGTCTCGCCCGCCGCTGTCGGCAGCTCGCTCGTCGCGCAGTCGTCGCACGTCAGCTGTAATTGTGCCGCAAGCTGCGAACGAATGCCTCGCGCGAGAGAACTGACGAGCGTTGCACCCGTATCTCCTTGACGGCGGGACGATACTCGCTTTGCCAAGTCGAAGCTATGGCCGTGACGTTGACGGTCGCCCACACTTGCATTCCAACACGAGGAGAATTCACCTCCGCTGACACGAGACGACGATTGTCAACGCTATGGATCGTAGACATTCGGAAGATGGGCGACGCCGTGTCTGGGCGGCGACAGCCATCGCTGCTCGCTGAATCTCGGCTGTCGACGCGCTGCGGTAGATAGAGCATGGCGGCAATGAGGCGTTCGTTCTCCGCCCACTCCCGCGACAGGAGCACCGTCAAACACAGAACTTCTGCCGGTTTGCACTCTTCGTTTGTATCGTCTGAAGCGTGATTCGTGTCTTGAAGGACGATTGCACCTTCGGGAGGAGGTACCTTCGAAGTAAGCCGTGTACACGATGCGATGGCGTTGTCCTTGGTGCTTGAGCGCGGCCGGGTCGGTCGGTTCGTCACCCTGCGCTTGTTCCTCGCTGTCCATCCTCTCGACGGCGTCTCGCCCACTCTGCAGAAGCTCCTCTCTTTCGTCCCGAGTCGAAGGCGCTGCCGGTACGCGGCTCAGTTCGAGCAGTTGAAGAATCTTTTCCTTCTCCAGTTCGATTCGCTGTCGACGGCCCTCTTCCTCAGAAAGTGGCGCGGCGTCGGCGGCAAGCAAGCAGACGCACTCGGCCGCTGAGTACAAGACCAGCGATACGACCTCGACGCGCATGGCAGCTGCTGCGTCTGGGTCGTCCAGGTCCGGCTCTCTCTTCCTGGGTCAAAGTTGTGTCCGCGTAGCCGGTCGGTATTTCTGGCCGGCCATATGATCCGAAGAGTGCTGCAGAAGCCGAGCGAGTGCGTCTGAGCAAGAGTGCAGCGCTGGGCTCGATGCATTACAGCTTCGTCCGCCAGCGGTCTATTACGGCCCGCCTGGCTAGTCTTTTTTGAATTCCACACGGTCTGGATTCTGGAATTGGGCGTTGCGCGCACGCATGCACGCACGCACGCACCTGCGCCCTCTCCGTACTGGCGGCGGCTGGCTCGAAGCTGTCGGCAGCGGTCGAGTGACGCCGTCAATTCAACCGATCGCTGTCCATTTACTCATCGCTTCGTTCGAGTTCACGTTCACATTACAATATGCACTAGCGCCCAGATGTGCGCATGCATGCACATGTGCACATGCGTCTGCGCGTACATGTCCACACTGCGTCTCTTGCAGACGGCAGCGTCTTTCTTCTCCGGAACACGCAACACAACAATGTCAACGCAGTCCAGTCCGCCAGTTCTGAGCGCAGCCCGCCCAGCCGACATGGTAGACTACATGTATGCCCAGCTATAATGCATGTGCATGAAGTTGTACACTGCATACACTGCGAAGGTACAATGTATACACACTTCCTTATCAGCGGTGCGCGACACAGAGCTGAAGCGCCGTAGGTGTCCGGAAGCATCAGTCGCAGGAGTCCCTCGCAAGTCGCCACCAGCTCAGAATTGCAGCACTTGATAGATCGGCGGCACATAATGGTTGTCTCCCCCAAAAGCGGCATGCTGCGGAAATGTCGCGAAACAGTCAGCATTGAACCGCACTTGTTTCTGGTGACCTTCGCGGTAGGTCTTTTCTTCTTGTACCTCCCGTCAGCGAAGCAGGCGAAGTTCAAAGTGGAGTACAAAGCTTCACTGCAAAACTTGACGAGCGCAAAGGAACGGGAAGACTTTCTGCAGCAGAAGATGTCCTTGCTCGACCTGGTAGAAGGGCTGGTGACGAAGCCGATCACAATCGTCATGGGCCTCCTGCTTGGTGAGTGTCCGCCGTAGGCGGCGCAGAGGGGCATTTTTGTGGGCGGCCAGTGGCTCGGCGCACCGCCTTGAGGGGCCGTGTCGGACCGCGTGGGACGGAAGCCGATGATCGTGCTCGGAGCGGCCAGTTCCCTCACCTACATCTGGGCCATGATCTGCTTCTTCACGCCCTCGCTCGCCGTCTCTGTGTGGTGGCTGCCCGCCATGGCGCTGCTTCACGCCGTCATCGGTGGACGCGCCGCAAAAAAGCTCAGCGGCGCCTACCTCGTCGACTTGTCAAACAGCGCCGAGAACCTCAGGTGAACACGAACGGCTAATGGTACGACGTTGCATGTCGGCATCCGTTTTACCGACTTCTGCAGCATACGCATGACAATTCTGATGGTCGTGGCGCCGGCCGGCATTTTGCTGAGCAACAATCTGGGCATCGCACTGCCCGCCATTTTCCGTGTGCCGCTGCCCGCGTTGATTCTGGTCGCGATGACGATCTGCGCGGTCGCCTACTTCTACTGTCTGCTTTGGCTGCTCGAGGTCGTGCCGGCCGCCAAGGAGATGCCAGAGACGCGCGCCGACGCCCGCGACGAGAGGGAAATTGAAGCGATGCTCGCCGTGAGTGCCCAGAGGATGGCCGCGCCGCGCCGCGATCACGGCTCTCCTCTACGACACAGAAACAGCGCAAGCTGAGCGCCTACGTCGTCCCAGAGGCGGCGGAAGCGCTGCCCCCCACAGCCGCCGTGGAAACGCTGTCGTTCAAGCAGAAGATGTTGCAATTGCTGGCGCTGCAAGTCGACTCGGCCAAGGTCGTGTTCAGAAAAAGGAGCGACTACAAGCGAGCCATACTCCTCTGCATCCTCTTCACCGACGTCTTTGGCGGCATCGCCGAGAAGCAGGAGAACCAGCTGTTGCAGCTTTATACGCTACGCGAGCCACTCAATTGGAAACATCGGGAATTTGGCGTCTATATCAACTGCGTGATGTTCTCGCGTATGCACACGCATGAGCGCCGTCCAGTGAGCCGCTGCAGCAATGGCGCGTTCAAATTTTAGTCAGCGGAGGAACGCTGTTCGGCATGCTCTTCTTCAAGGTGAGTCAAACGTGGAGGCGCGGGTGGAAGCGCGCGCGCGCGTGTAACAGAAGGTACTGGGTCTGCGCGACGCGACCATCTTGGTGATCGGCCACCTCGTGAACATACCCGACGTGCTCGTGACGGCGTTCGCGACTGAGTCGTGGATGATTTACGCCGGCACGCTCTTCCTCGACGGCGTCGCCGCCACCACCATACCCGCCTATCAGGCGCTCCTCGCGACGCTCGTGCGACAGGACGAGGTGAACAGTCGCGGCGGGACGCACGCACGCACGCACGCACGCACGCACGCACGCACGCACGCACGCACGCACGCACGCACGCACGCACGCACGCACGCACGCACGCACGCACGCACGCACGCACGCACGCACGCACGGTGCAGATCGGCAAGGTCTTCGCCTTCCTCCTCATCACGGACACACTCTCGTCCCTGCTCCAGCAACTGGTCCTGCAGCCCATTTACATTCTGAGCGTGCCGTTCGCGCCGCGTCTCGTCTGGTTCCTTCTGGCCGGCTCCTCGTTCCTCTGCGCCTGCGTCATGCTCTGGGTGTACAGCAAGTCGCTGCACGTCGAGAGAAGCAAGCGGCGCGTGCGCAAGGCGACCAAGCAACTGGCGCTGAGCCAGGAAAACCTGCTCGAGCAGCTCCGCCGCTCACACGCAGTCCCAGACGAGAGGCAGCGCGACTGCGACCACCATCAACAGCCGAACGCGCACGAGGAGCCGACCACTACAACCGCCCTGCTTCACGGTCCCTGAGTCGCCGCGTGTATCTTCCTCAACATTGTTGCGAGGAGACTGACGCTCTGACTGACTGACGTCGACGAGACTGACGAGTACGACCGGTGGCCAATTCGGCGACTCTTAAAAACCCACTGGAAACGTGAATTCGCGAGGTTTCTGTACCGTGTGAGACTTTTAACGCATTGTCGATTTCTGTTCTGGTAAAGTTGATGCGCGACTCTCTTTCGTTACCATGACTTCGTATTTCGTACTTCGTATTAGCACATTTCGAAGAGGCTTGTTACAGTGGTATCAAAACGCGATTTGAAACAACTAATTTGCATGCGTAGTAACTTGGGTCTCGATCGTAAGTACAGTAACTGCACTTCAGGGTACAGTACAACACGAGACTAGACCATAAGAGCGAAAGTGTCAGCGTCGCCTCCTCCTTGGGTGCGGTCGACCCTTGAGACTTCAGTAGTGGTGGGTCGGTAGAAGAGGCGTACGGGTCAGGTGGTGACGTGCTCGAGTCGGCGCTGCTCGAGGCGCATGTCGGGCCGCCGGTCCTCGACGTGCCGCGACATGACGTCCTTGGCCTCGGCGAAGAAGCGGCACTGGATGTCGGCGAACTGGCAGAGCGCGTCGACGTGGTAGTGGATCCACTTGTGCAGGTCGCAGAGGCGCCACGCCTCGAGCAGGTGGCGGTCGACGCGTTTGCGCGCCTCGTCGAGCTGCTCTTCGAGCAGCGACTCGTCGCCCGACGAGCTGGAGCGGTCGAAGCGGCGCTGGCAGCGGTCGATCTCGCGCCGACTCCGACGCAGCACGGACATCTGCTGGCAGAGCTTGGGATAGGCCTCGTTGCAGAACTTGTCGAGTCGACTCAGCACCGTTTGCTCGACGCGTCTCTTGAAGAGCTCGCGCAGCTTCGAGAGCTGCTCCGCGTAGCGGACGGTCGCGTCGAGCTTCTCGCGGATGCCGCTGCCCTGACGGCGCGTCGCCGCGTACTGGCGCAGCTGCTCGGCCATCACGCCGTAGTCGTCCGCGCCCTCCTCCACCGTCGTGTCCGCCACCGAAGACGTCTCCCCCTCCGCCCCCGCGTCCTCCTCCTCGCCGCCGCTCGGCCGCTCACCGCTCACGGCGCCGCTCTTGCGGCTCCGACTGACGACGAGGCGAAGCAGGTCCGCCTGCTCCCTCACGCTGTTCTCCATCTGACTGAAGACCTTCACGCGTCGCTCCAAGCGCGCCAGCTCGCGGTCCAGCTGCCGCTCGTCCTCGTCCCGCACAACTCCCATGTCTCTTTTGATCGCTCACAAAACAATTAGTTGAGTAACACTCAATTGTGAAGGAGTCATTCACCCATCAGACTGTTAACGACGCGGGCGAAATGGGAAGATGCTGAGACAAACAACGACCTCCCAATATGAGTAAAGAGAACGCGAAGCGTCAAATGCCGCTGTCAGTAATCGTATGCCATAATACGAAATACAACAGCTTCGACAGCCCTGTCGGATACGGTACCTGGACGATATGGACGCTTCGACCAGCTACATGGTGTGTGTCATGTTGTTCAGAAGCGCTACATTGTCCTGGGGTCTTTCTGAGCGGTATTACGGCATACATTACCGTATTTGCGTACGATGGCAGCGCAGAGTTACGTACCATGTTTCACGCCAGTGATTGGCGTCGCCACGCCACGTCACTGTGCTGGAACTGGCGCAGAAGACAACAGGAACGTTTGTTAGTGTGTCTGCGGCATTGGTCAGTGGCGTGCGATGACGTTTTCGGTGCAAAGTGATCACGTGAGCGAGCACATGCAGCGGGACGCGAACGCGGCGTATGTGTGTGTGTGTGTGTGTGTCAGTGTCGTCCTAGGAGGTAGAACTCGATGAGCGTGGAGAAGGCGGCGAATCCGAGCGCGCCGAAGATGGCGGGCTGTGGGCCGGCGCGGAGTCCCAGCGCGCCGCCGACGACGAGGCCGGACAGCGTGCCGTTCTTCCAGTCGGTGCGGGCGCGACTGCTCTCGATCGTGCACTCGGTCGCGGCGAACAGGAGGCCGATGAGCGCGAAATTCTTCGCGTACTGCCCCATGCGGGCGCCCATCTCGCGGAGGGTCTCGCGCACCGACAGGTACTTGGAGGGGTCGCCGCCGATCATCGAGTACTGCGGGTCGACGCTCGCCGTGAACAGGCCGAACAGGGCGCCCAGGCCGCCGCCCGCCACGCACGACATGCCCGCCTTGAACGCGCACGACTCCATCGCCTGCAAACAGGCCGCCCGTCGCTCCCTCTCCGTCGCCTCAACCTCAGCCGGCCAGGCCAGAGCTATCTCCGCGACGCATCCGCACCGCCACAATCTGATGCTCCTGCCGGCTCGGTATGGGCGCCAGGTTGAAGAAGAGGTCGCGCGGCATGAGGGCGCCCGCCTGGGGCCGCCACCAGCGAGCGCCGGGCTCGTGCTGACGAGGCCCAATCATTCGGTCCATCGTGTCCACGTAGCCCGACGGACGATAGACGTCCGCCGTCGACGGATCCGCCCCTCTCGACGACGTCTGCTCGCCGAAAGGCTCGTGGAATATCCGCCGCATACGGCCGGCGTCCAACTGCAGCACGGCCATGGCAGCGTCGACGCGGCTATAGCGCGACAACAAATCGCGACCACCTCACCTACTCTACTCCATGGTAGCGGCTACCATGCAACATGCGTCTGTCGCCCATCAACTCTTTATTGCGTTGACCAGAGCGGTGTTGGTTGAAACAAGGGGAAACGTTGCTTCTGGCCGAGAAAGCAGAAGTACCAGTCCGGTAGTGTGTACAAGCCCCAGAATCGAGAGAAAGAAGTCGGAAAGCGGTGGAGCGCAGTGTCGCAGGCAGGAGGAGCTAGTTTTGATCAGAGGTCCGGGAATCGGGCCTGGTCCTCGACGTAGGCGGCGGGCACCTCGAAGAGGGAGTCGCTGAGGAGGACGGGCTGCTGCAGGCGCTCGAACGTCACCTTCGCGCTGACCGTCGGCAGCACGGGCATCTCTGCGCGACCAAGACACGGTCAAATGCGTCCCTCTCTGCGCGCCTCTCTCTCCTCCTCCTCACGAGCCAGACACCAACCCAGTTGGACGGGGAAGCCGGGCGGCAGTTTGCACTGGATGAAGCGACGCAGCTTCTCCAGGTGCTTGAACGGAGCGACGATCTCCAGCACGTCCAAGAGGGTCCGCACCTCCATGGGGAACTCCTCGCTCTAGAATCCCCCCGCGCGTGCGCTACCGTCCCGCAGCGTACTGGCCGCCGCCCACCATCGCTACGGTCGCCTTGAACTGCTTCGCGTGCGACTTCAGCTGCAAGGGCCGCGCCAAAGGGGGCGCCTTGCCCGCGGGAAAGCTACAGTAGTCCTTCCAGCCTAGACGACACTTGGGCGGCGGAGGAAGAGAGCGACGCGGCTCCGGATGCTACACGTCACGCGCCTCGTCGTCCACAGCAGACGCTGCCTTGCCGTCCAAGAAGAAGACGCACCGTGAGCTGTTCTTGGTTAACCTTTCCCAACTGGAAGTTCTGCAGAATGGCCTTGTTGCGACGGACGTCGTCGGGCGTGAGGTGCTCGCGCCGCTTCTTCGTCGTCAGTCGCAGGCCCTCCACCGAGTAGAACGTTCCACAATACTCGCCCACCATCTCCTGCAACGGAGTGAGCGCCCCCGAACCCCCCCCCCCCACCCCTTTACAACAGTACCTGTCTCTCTCGGCGGACGAACCAACCCGAGTAAAGCGGTTGGAAGTGGATGGGCTTCGTCGACATCTGCGCGTTGACGATGTCGCTTGACATGAGTATGTCGGTCTCCGTCTCCAATTCCACTTTGGACTCCTACAGTACCAAGGTAGTGTGCTGGCATGGCAATCGGCAACCGCGTCCGCACCCTATACTGAATCCTTTGGAAGACGTTTGCCTTGTTGTCCAAGACGACGAGCGCCTCCTCTGCGAGCTCGGCTGAGCGGTAGAGGAAGGATATGTCGCCCCGCTCCCAGCTGCGGTCGTTGAAATCGATGAGGCTGGTGTCGAGCCGGAGGTTCGTGCCCTTCTTGTAGATCTTGCACACGTCCGACGGCAGCACGCGCGACACCAGCGGAACTGGAACGCGAGCGTCGACGGGTCGCCTTGCAGAGACCGCCCCAGCCGCCGGCCAGCCGGCCAGCCAGCGAGCGCAGACGCACTCCAGCTGTGGAAGTCCCATCTGAGCTCGAGGTAGAAGTCGCCGAGCGCGCCGAGCACGGCGAGCAGATGGGGCTTGCGCGAGGCCATCTGGTCGCGCGACTGCTGCTTGAGCTTGCGCAGCACGGACATCACGAGCTGGCGGTCGCCGTAGCTCACCGCCTCCACCAGGCTGTTCCAGCCTTGCGCGTTCTTCGCGTTCACGGGCGAGCCGTGCGCCAGCAGCACTGACACCAGCTCTGCACGCAACACACCTCTCCAACGCAGGCCGCGTTCCAAGCGCGCCACGCACCTCTGTGGCCCAGCATGATGGCCAGGTGGAGCGGCGTGTTGCCGTGCGCGTCCTGCGCCGCCACATCCGTCTCGTCGAGCCTCAGCAGCGCCTTCACCGACTCCACGTCGTTCAAGAACACGCAACGGTGCAGTCGCAGCGCCGAAGCCGACGGCGCTGACGACGACGAAGCGGCGCTCGCATCATCGCTGGACGACAAGACCGGGGAAGACGTCCCTGCCGCTCCGCTGGCGCCACTCCAGCCCGACATTTACCGAGATGTGGGTGTGGTTGGAAATGGTGTCAGTTAAATGCAGCACACGTTAAATGCAGCACACATTGTATGTGATAAAGGATGCAGGCATGCAAGCAGGTGATGTATGCAAGCAAGTTGACTTCCGCGGCTTTTTCTTGGCTTAAGGTTGGGCTTAGGCTTAGGCTTTGCTTAGGCTTAGGTTTTTGCTTAGGCTTAGGCTTTGCTTAGGCTTAGGCTTAGGTTTTTGCTTAGGTTTTTGCTTAGGCTTTAGCTTAGGCTTAGGCTTGGCTTAGGCTTAGGCTTAGGTTTTTGCTTAGGCTTTAGCTTAGGCTTAGTCTTAGGCTTAGGCACCGAAAGTCGACTTGCCTGCATACTTTACCTGCCTGCATTCTTTATCATATACAACCTGTGCTGCATTTAACGTGTGCTGCATTTAAGCGTAACCGTTGGAAATTTCGGGAAACCTAAACTCAGTGTAACCAGTGTACCAGTGTACGGAGCCTAAGCCTAAGCCTAGCCTAGGCCTAAGGCAAAGCCTAAGCCTAAGCCTAAACCTACGCCTAGGCCAAAGCCTAAGCAAAATGCTAAGACTGAGCCTAAGCTAAGCCTAAACAAAGAAAATGGCTTGTACACTGAAACTTTTTAACTAGGACTAAGACTAAGTGTTTCAGACTAAGGAAGGCCTCATCCTAAGCCTAAGCAAGGCCTAAGCCTAAGCCTAGGCAATGCATAAGCCTAAGCCTGCGCGAGGCATGAGCCTAAGCCTAAGCAAAGCCTAAGCCTAAGCGAGGCGTAAGCCTAAGAATATAGGTCCGTACACTGGTACACTTGTACACTGAGTTTAGGTTTACCGAAATTTCGGCAATTGCCAAATGTAGGCAGCAACAGTGTTTACTGTATTCTGAGTATTTGAAATGGCGAGATTTCCTTCGGAATTGATTCGGTGATTGGGTGCAGATTGCGTGGCGGCTCCGTTTCACAGGGTGGGTAAGTTCGTCCAGCATGGCGACGACGTCTTCGTCGACTAATCAGTCTGCAAGTCAGTCGAAGCTGGGCGTGTCGAATGACGGCGACAGCGAGGATTGGGAAGAGCACGTGGTGCTGAGGCTGCCGGCGTCGGTCGCCGCCGACGTCCGCCGTCTTTTGGAGACGCCGCAAGCCGACCTCGGCAGGCAGTTGGGCATCTGCTTCTCCGACGGCGACATGCGCAACTGGAACCTTCGGTTCGGCGAGTCGACCTACTCGGGCCAGCTGGTCGACCTACCCTGCATCGTGGAGTCGCTCAAAACCGTGGACAAAGTTAATTTTTACAAAGTGGCGAACGTCAGTCAGATGGTGGTCTTCTCGGAAAGCGACTCGGCCAGCAGCAGCAGAGGGTCTGCTGCGGCGTCGAGAAGCGGCGACGCACGAGAGGAGGGTTCGGACGCGAAAAGGGACGACCGCCGCCATCAGTATCCGCACGGATTGGCGCCGCCTCTGAAGAACGTGCGCCGGCGTCGCTTCCGGCGCACGCTCAAAAAGAAGTACATGGACGAGCCGGAGCTTGAGAAGCAGCTCAAGGTGCTGCTCAGACGCGACCTCGACGCCGCCTCCGTCGAGTGGCAGCTCCTGGCCGCCGACAAGGACGCCGCCGAGCCGCGCGTCCTGGCGCACGGAGAGGCGCCTGCGCCCGCCGCCGCCGCCGCCTCCGCCCTCTTCGTCTCCGCCGTCGCCTCCTCTATTCCCTCCGTCCCCAGCACCTCTGCCGCCGCCAGCGCCCCTCAAGAAGAAGCGAGCGGCTTCGCCTCCGCCATAGACGACGTCATCAACGCCGTCGCCAGCGAGCGCGACCATACGTCCAACGACCCGCCCAATGCGCGCTAGTGAAATCCACCCGCTAGCTAGTGTCTGTTCCTGTTCTGTCAGCTCGGTCAACAAAAAAGAAACGTGTTTGATTCTGGGACATTGTTTTTCTTCTGGGCCATGCTGGTGCGAATTTACCTGGCTTTTCTCAACGATGCTATTGTATGAGCAGCTGAGCAGCGGACTTGATTGGCAGCGGACACGATGAAAGGACTGGGCGTGCCCGTGCTGCCCGTCTCGGCCGGCTTCCGCACGGACGCCGAGCGTCTCCTGAAGCGCTACCACGAACTGGAAACTATTCGATTCGACAAGTTCGCCGCCTGCTTCCGAGAAATGAAAATGGCGTACATTTACGCGCTGCGTCAGACGGAGGCAGAGCTCAGAGAAGTGAGTGTCTCTCGCTGGCCGCTTGTAGACGTCGGGGAACGTGGGTCCGATTCAGTTCGAGGGCAGGACGCTGGCGCTGGCGTTGACGTACTGCTTCCCGCCCAACGCGGTCGAGCAGCAGGACCGCACGGCCGGCCTCTACCTCCTCTACTCCCTCTTCCACGTGCAGCCGGCGCGCTATCGCGTCCTGGTGGGCCGACTGGCTGTGGCTGGGGATCGATGGATGGGGCGGTCGGTCGCCGATTGGCGGATGGAAACAATTGGACGTTGCAGATCCGCGTGAGCCCCGCGCAGCTGGAAGAGCTGGGCGCGCTGGCGGCGGAGCTGCGCGAGGACGGCCACTTCGACGCGCTCTACTGCTTCGGCAAGCTCGTGGTGGGGCGCGCCTTCCAGCTCTGCGCCTTCCAGGACGAGAAGAATCCGCTCGTCTTCAAGCGGTTCGACAACGCCGCCGACGTCGACAAGGTCATCACCGTCGCCGGAGCCGACTTCGACCGCGAGATCGACGCCGTACTACAGGAGGCCGGCGCGCAGGTACGCCCTCTCTCTCTCTCGCACGGCTCTGTCCGGTGTCGAGATCTTAGCCCCGCTCCCTGCCCTTGTAGCAGCTGGACGTGGCGCACGCTCGGTACGAGAAGCTAAAGCGCCAGCTCTACGGCTCGGCCGAGATGACCCCCGACGTGATGCGCATGTGCGACGGCCGTCTTCTCGATCAGCTCGAACGGTTGGCGATGGAGACGGCAGGCGCGTGCGACGCTGCTAAAGCTCCTTGTGTCGTTGCGCAGACTCGTGGAAGGCTACAAGCATGACAGCGGCGCACGCGGCGGCTCCACTGCTCGGCCCGGCAGGGTGGGTGGCGAGTAGCGCAGGCTCTGTGGTCCGCAAACTCGCGTCACGGTCGTCTCCTTGCAGCGCTCGTCGACTCGAGGCTCGCTCAGTCGTGGTCGGCAGCAGCGGCGGCGCGGGCGTGGCGCGCCGCGCCCCATTCTAGCTCTTGAGCATTGAACGGTCATTCAGCGGCTGGGGGGAGCGCCGCGTGTTGTGTGGGTGTGATTTTGGTTGTGCCGCGTGTTCCGCCTTTGGGTTGGTGCCGGCGGGCCCGTTCTACATGCCGCTATATCTCTGAAGGAGAGAACGGGCAGCATATAACCACCAAAGAACGGAGGAATCGCCCTTTGGTGACGGCGAGCAGGCGAGTTGTGGGGGAACGGACGAGACGGCAAAAACGACGGTGCTCACGCGCACGCCAGTGCGCAGACACTGGCTCGAGTCGCGTGATCAGTATTGGCGCGTGATGTAAGAGTAGGAGAAGTGAAGAGCTGCTGGAGAAAGTGGAGAGGTTATAAGAGAAGATATGCGGAAGACTACGGAAGAGCTAGAGAAGTGAATTAAGTAGATGTGTAAGAGAGAGGACTTGAGATAGATGGATTCGTGTTTGTAAGGCTTGGGTGGAGGTTTGAAAGGCTTCGTGGAAGCAAGCTGCGCAGTTGGATTCGTCGGTATGAGAATATAGAGCTATATTTTCGCTCTTTATAGACTAGGAAGCGTAGCAATTTTCGATGATAAAGCTATGCGCGTTCGTTTCAGAAGGCTTGTTCAGAGGCGGTGAAGAGTGAGGAGAGAAGTGCTTTGGGAGTGGACTCTCACTCGTGAAGCTTTCTTCTTTGGAGTGGGCGTGGATGGTGAGACTTCTTTGACATTTTAGCTGAAATTAATTGTTTCAGTGTGCAGACACATGGCTGAGTCGCGTGGATCAGAACATGGCGTGCGCAATGTACAGAGTAGTGAGAACGTGACACGACGTGTGCGCACAAGTGCAGAGGTTAGAAGACGCAAGATCACTGCGGAACACTACTGTACGACTACTTTACACAGTGCACATCAAGTAGCACTGTGTACAGCAGAGAGGCACTTGCCGCACAGCACTGCATTCGTGTTTGTACAGGCTTGGGTGGAGGTTGATGACGGCTTCCCGCGGTGGAAGCACAGCTGTGCTTAGTTGCATTCTGTTGTATGCACTATGATCGACCGCTACCTTCAATTTTCGGCTCTTTATCAGACAAGCGAAGCCGTCACGCACATTTTCACACATAACATGATGCGCGTTCCGTTTCATAGGCTCTGTCACGAAATGGGCGGTCTCGAATAGTCTAGGACACCAACGTGTCTGCCCAGTGGCCTCTCACTCAAGTGACAGTTTCTTCTTTGGAGTGGGCGTGCATGGTGAGCACCCCCTTTTTGACATTTCGTAGCTGAAATTCTTGTGCGACATCTGCGGCCGCCGACCCGCGCCCCCCACAAGTCCCCTGCCCGCCGGGCGAGACGGCCAGAGAGCGCGCGACACCCATGTCAGTCTGAGTCGCCCACCTAAACGGGGGGTCCTGTCAGGGACGTTCCCGCTGACTCAAGGTCTTTGGTTTGTTGGGGTTCGGGTTTGGGCGTTTGGCGGGGGGGCTTGTGTTTTGTGTTGGGGGGTGTGGTCTGAGCAGCAGCAGGCGACGCGGTTCGAAGGATAGCAGCAGTTTTGGACGCTGAGGTAGACGACGGATTCTCGTTATTGACTTGTCCGTTCTGGGCGCCGGTGTATTTGGTGTCCCACACATGCATGGCGTTGGCGCGCTCGCTGCCCACCTCTCTCCATCCTCATTCGTCGGTTCCTTTTGTTCACTCCATTGTGTAGGTTCACGATGGACGGTGGAAGTCTCGGGTCGCATTTCTTGATAGCGGGCCAGCGACCGAACGCCTGAACGTAGGACAGGCGGTTGTTTTTTTTGGTGTGGTTGATGGGGACGGTGGGTAGCTGATTCGGGTCGCATTCTTCTTTGATAGCGGGCCAGCGACCGACGCCTGATGAGGTCGTGTGTCGCCTTGTCGTGTGGGGTGTTTGAGCGTTCTGCTCTTTGTCCCCTCTGTTGCAGCAGCTCGATGTTCTTTTGCGATTTGATGTTTCTTGAGTCAGCCTGAAGATGGTGTTTGAGCGCGCCCTTCTTCCCCTCGTCTGCGCAGCCTATGTTCTTTTGCGATTTGACGCTTCCTTGACTCCAGAACGTGACCACAACGTCCACTTGCTCTCGTCTGCGGTGAGCCGCTGGTGGCAGCCGCGCGGTTCCGCTTTCTCGACGAGCTTGCGCAGCTTCACTTCCCGACCTAATTGAGCAGAACATGCAACTTGTACTGTTGGACACACACAGGGCAGTGAACTTAACAGTTCCCCACGCGGGCCATCCGGCCCGCTCCAGTGCCCGACCTAATTGAGCAGAACATGCAACTGGTACTGTTGCACACACACAGGGCAGTGAACTTACACAGTTCTCTCACGCGGGCTATCGGGCCCGCTCCGTCGGAGTCGTTGAACACGTGGCACGCAGGGGGGAGAGTAGCGTAGCGCGCTGAGATCGGCGATCGGCACATTAATATTTCAAGTTTCTACTGTTCTCATTCATCACAGTAGTCTTCACTATTCGTCGCTTTGTTCTTATTTGGCACCTTATTTGCTGCTGAGATCGTGATTGGCACATTAATATTTCAGTTTTGACCTGTTCCATTTATCACAGTAGTCTTCACTATTCGTCAACTTCGGACCTGATCCGGACTTATTCCGGCCGGATATATCTCTTGTGTCATGGTATGTTCGGGGGACGTAGTCGGCTACTAGAGATAGTCTATGATATTCTTGGAAAATGGACAGGAAATGATAAAATAAGAAACAGGTACATGTAGAATGGGTGGTAGGAGGGTAAAGATAGGTACGCGCAAGTGATTGTGGGTGGAATAAACAAGTAAGTGAACGAGTACGAAACAAGCAAGGAAGGCGGAAAAAAAAAAAAGGAAAAAAAAAAATCCTGGCAAGGGTTTTGGATGTGCTTGGGAGGCGACAGAGCGAAAAAAGGAATCCGCGAGAGAGAGGGGAGAGAAAGAGAAAAAAAGCGTGGGGCAGGTCGGAAATGTAACGGCCCCTGGGGCAATGCTCAGGGAGCTAGGACAGGCGGAGTCAGCTGAAGAAGCGCGCCTTCGGACAGGTGAAGCGCCAGTCGCGACACCGCCGCCATCGCCAGCAGAGCACCAGCGACGCTGACGACGACAACGTCTCTGACTACGAGTCGTCGCAGCTCCTTGCCCAGTCCGCGCCTGCTCTTCTCAAACACGTGACGCGCTCCGCGACGCAGAACGCGTCGCTCTCTCGGCCCGCCGCCTCGCCCAGTGAGCCAGAGCTTCGGATTTGCTTCGAGCGCGCCCCTGAATGCGGTTCCGCTCAGGGAAACAAGTGGAAGGGCCGCGGCCGTCGGAGTTGCCGCCGTCTGTAACAGGGCCGGCGCTCTCATTACCTGGAGGCAGGGTGCAGGTGCGAGCTAACGTGGAGGCGGAGAAGCCGGCGGCCGGCAGCCGAAAGCGTGGCCGGCCACCGAAGAAGACTGCCGCGGTGGGATCCGTTGCGAGTCGACTCTCCTCCAGAAATGCTCGACGAAGTTCTCTTCAGGCAGTCGTCGGTGCGAAGAGCTCCTCGAAACCGCGCAAGGTCATCGCTCCTCGCCGCAAGAAGACCGAGCCGCGGCGCGCAGCAGCGGGTGGCTCGAGTGCCGCGTCTGTGAGTCCTCCGGCCGTCGTAGAGGATCTTTCGGGTCTTGCCTGGCCCACTGCCCTCTGCGTCCACAGAAGGCCGCCCCTGCGCCGTTGCCGACCCTCGGAGAAGCGGCCGCGTCCCAACCGGCCACCAGTCCCGTCCGGCGGCGGCGACGGTCGGCGGCGACGAAGAAGTCGTCGCCCGCCAAGCTCCTTTCTCGTGAGTCGATGCGCCAGTGGACGGTGCGAGCGCAGCGGTTCCGGTTGCGCGGCGTCGTGCAGCTGGGGCGGCGAAGTCGGCGGAGGGGGCGCTGAAGAGCGACCAGCTGCTCGAGCAGACCGACCGCGCCTTCGAGCGCCTCCTCTCCGACCAGCCCGGCGCCACCAGATCGCGCCGACGCTCCAAGAGTACGCGCAACCAGCGCAGTTGAGCCACTACTGGCACAAGTGTCCCGCTTCTGTGCGCTCCGCGTCCTTTCCACGACAACGCGAAATACATTCACACGATTGGCGGCCCTTTCCTCTCCAATCACTCTCCAATCAATGCCTCGGCGCTGCTTGTGCGGCACTACTCTGCGTGCGTGCGGCATTTTTTTTTCTTTCGTCAGCCTCGTCGTCTGTGGGTTGTATTGTAAAGGCCGTTGCCCACTGTCACCACGCGTCTGCATTAGGTCAGCACAATCACTGCGCAGTTTTTTCCCGGGCAGTCTGACGGCGCGTATGTTGTACGACTGCTGTGCTGGCCAGCGTCGTTGGTGGATTGGATAGCACATGCATTTCTGCGCGATAATGAAGCAACTCCCTGTCGCCGCCGACTTCTTCGGTCGACGCTCTACTGCGCCAAGCCGCGCAGGCCTTTGTGCGCGCATGGACGCGCGTGCTGCGGGAACTGAACTCGGGTCGCGCAGCGCTGACGGAACCGCGTCGACTATCCGCGTGCGCGCGCGAGCGCCGCCGCCACCGTCGCACCGTATCGCGACGCGTCCCTCTCCGCTGGCGCTATCGCGGCGCGGCCCGAGGTGAACGCGCTGCGTTTGCGCAGCCATTCTCACACAATGCTCACGCGCGTTTGAGCCGCGCACGGCGCCCACTCGGAGTCGGTTCTCCCAACAGGAGCCCCTACGCGAGAAACGTTGAGTGCGACCGCTGCTTCTGCGGCGGCTCGCTGTAGCTGATCTGGAGGTCATGACGAACTCGACCTATCCGTGGCTGTACACCGAGTACAAGTACTCGTACGTGCTGCCGTTCGAGCGCGACTTCGAGCCGCTCAAGCACCACTCGTGGTTTCTGCGCAACTGGCACCACAGCATCACGATCTCGCTGTGCTACGTCGTCCTCTGCTACGCGGGCGAGGCGTGGATGCGCTCGAAGAGGGCCTTTCCGCTCCGCTCGGCGCTGATCGTCTGGAACGCCGGCCTGGCGCTCTTCAGTGCCCTAGGCACGCTGCGCACGGGCGAGGAGCTGCTCTACTCGATGCGTCGACACGGCTTCGACACCACCGTCTGCTTCTCCACCGATCCAGAGCAGCCGGCCAGCTTCTGGTGGCTCCTCTTCGCCCTCTCCAAGGTCATCGAGCTGGGCGACACCGCCTTCCTCGTGCTCCGCAAGCGACCCGTCATCTTCCTACACTGGTACCACCACGTCACCGTGCTCGTCTTCGTTTGGCACTCCGGTGAGAGCAGCCCCCCCCCCCTCCTCCTCCTCCTGCCCCACAATCTGCGACGTTGTATGCTCTGCCGTGCGACGGACGCTGCTCCCTAACCGACCCGACCTTTTTACGATAATAACGTACGCACTAGCGCACAGGGAAGCCATAATATGGCCATAGTAAACCAACACATACAAGCCCGCATGTTGTGTTGGCAAGGGGCAACTTGCAATGTTGACAGTGACACCGTAGTCTGCGCAACGGCAAAGGAAAGAGCCTGGGTGTCTTTTTAGGGGCGAACGTGTCGGGAGCTGGACGGTGGTTCATCGCGGCGAATTTTGGCATCCACTCGATCATGTACACGTATTACGCTCTGCGCGCCGTGGGACTGGCGTTGCCGCGGACCGTGAGCATGCTCGTCACGATCCTGCAGCTCTCGCAGATGGTGCTCGGCGTGGCCGTGACGGCGCGCGTGGGACTGCTGCGGCACGCGGGACGGCCCTGCCAGCAGACGACGGCCAACTGGCTCCTCGGCGCCGCCATCTACACCTCGTACTTTCTGCTCTTCTTCAAGTTCTTCGTCGACGCCTACCTGCGCAACAAGGAGCGGCGTCGGCGCGCCTCCTCCGCCGCCGCTGATGCGGCCGCTGCCAAGAAAGTCGACTGACGTGACGACGAATCAAGCAGATCTCGCACCCCCCCCCCCTCCCACCCCCGACCGCAGCCAGCGCGTCCCCCGCCCCGAAGTGCGACAGAGAATCCGGACGTAAACCGCGTCTTCGACGATCGGTGCTGTTTCGGCAAACCGACTTGTTTTGTTGCTCCTGCAACTGCTGCGGCCGCTGGCGAATTGTGTTGCTTTGTTGGAAATGGATTCACAAAACAATACCATCCACAATCACGTACCAGACGCAACACGTTAAGCGGTGCACGGTACAATGCACATGTATGCTTATAGCCCTATACTCAATCATCATACAGTACCGAATCAAGAGTTGTATTAATACAACACAATTACAATAAGTACATTACAAACACGGTCCCTGACATTGGGCCCAAGCGGAAGATTTACAGTGCCGTAGACGTTGTAGAAGATAACGTAATAAGCTTCTTCTAAGCACATCTGTAAGCGAAAAACGAAATTTTATGATGTGATGCAAAAAATCCGAAATCCACCCACCCTCTGCGTTTGAAAAATGGGCTATTTACCCCTGCCTCCCCCGGGCCAATTTCTGTGGGCACCTTTGTTGATGTGTGGCCCGGCGACGTGCGCGTCGGCGGCGACGCGGAAGCGCTTGTCTGCACTTGTGGAAGAACGCTCATCGCCTACTGGCGTGTCGGCGACGACGATAGACTGTAGAGAGAGAAGCTCGACCAACTGCACATAGAGGTACGTGAACTGCATCGGCTTTGCATTGACTGCGTTACCAACGTAACATCGATCCTACTCTGTAGACCGACATGGGGGAATTTCGCACAGCAGCGGGCGTGCGCGCGGGTGAGCGTGCGATTGCGCTTTGTTGAATGTATTCATTGAATGTCGTCTGCGTTACACAAAGAAAGAGAGACGACGTGAGATGACCCCACCCACACTTGTTGATACAATCTGGAGCAGAGCAGCGCTCAGCACTCAGCAGCACGGACTGGTTGCGCATTTGTGTCACTTTACGTAGTCTGGGGAGAGAAGCAACAACGTAACACGTTACCACCTTTTCTTGATTTCTGCAATATTTGCATATGCAAAGGTAAATCCCGTTACTCCGTCAGTTAGAAGGTGGGGATCACGCAAATTCTGCGAACGTACAAAATTGCGTAATCAATCCCTTCCTGTGTACGGATGTCGTTCGTTTTGAAAATTCAGTGAAGAAATGAGATGCTTTTGATAGTGAGTGCCGGGTGGGCCGTGAATCAACTACAGGTCGACAACAGCATCGCGTCCCACGCTGAGCAGACGACAACTACGCAATACGCATGCTTCGGCTGTGACGATACGCCTACAATATGTGCACGCGACTGACTTACAACACTGGGATGAGCTAGGACGGATCAGTCGTAAGGTATAGAGTCGCGAGTCGCGACAGGCACACTGTCTAACAAGGCGCATGGAAGAAATCGACAGCCTGGTAGCACGCACGCACACGGTAGTTTGGAGACGGTAGTTCTGGTAGTTCTAGTAGTAGTAGACTAGTCTAGTCTAGTCAGCCTGCTGCGCGCTCCAAACGCACGCGCCTCCAGCGACGCGAGAGGACCGCCGCCGACAGAGAGCGGCAAACGCGACGCCTTCTCAAGAAGCGGAACAAGAAGATGAAGAAGGCAGAGAAGACCACGCTCTTTCACCAAACCCAAGAGAATTAGTCTGTAAAAAGCGAGTACAGTGCAACTTGTGTCGAGCAAAGATGCTGCCTAGCTGGACATGCTTGTTGATGAAAGAAAACGGACTTGTTTGATACATGTTGTCAAGTACCGTACTGCACCGTACCCACCGCATCAAAATCAAAAATGCAAATATTGAAGACTTCTATTGTTTGGGAGTACAACACATCAGTACCGTATTCAACATCACCGCCTCGCCAGTCGCCTCAGTTTCCTTGTGTGTGTACCACGACAGCAACGTTTTTCAGAGGGTAGACGCATTTTGAAAATCTTAGGTATGTCGGTTTCCTGCTGCGCAGACGCGCAGTTTGTTTCGTGTGTTCTAAGAGACAAATTTGTGGGCTGTCTGCCCTGCGCTACTCCTGCAGGCTGCAGCCGCTTTTGTTACACACTTTTCTTGGATGCCGATTGCCGATAATGCCAACGTAAGGACTAGGTAGAAGTAGAACGGAAGAACTGGAGTGGATGTGCACGTACGCATACTCGGCGTCCACACACCGAAAAGCTGCACCGTTTCATTCCCGTCCATTTTGAGCCTCTTATAAATGGACGTTATACGGTGATTGAGGTACTGTGGCAAAATTAGATTCAAAATTAGTGCCCATGTTTGAATCTTATTGGTAGTTTTTTGGCCGATTGTGGGCTATTAGTAAAAGCGAATTACGAATTCCGAATTTTGAATTTTGAATTTTGAATTTTGGTGAACGTCGTTTATAGAACGCGTGCATTGTTTGCATGTCAAGAGGAATTTACTATCTGGGAAAGTTACCAAGAAATTGTGAATGTTATTTTATAAATTCCGGGAAAGCGTGGTGAGATAAAATTTAATTTTGTTGCTGAAACTTATCTCTGTGCCGACAAATTTGCAAGAAGAAAGTTGGATGTTCTAGGAAGTGGAACTACTTGGTGGTGGTAGGCCTGGAACTCGAGTCGAGGCCGACGCGATGCTCTCCGTCCTCTCCGACGACAGCGAGCTGCTCGACGAACTCCGCTTCCTGCTCGACGCCAACTCACCTACAAGAATGTCAAGAATCGCGTAAGTTGCTGATCTCGGGAATCTCTGGGATCTCTGACCCCGCGGTCCGTCCAGCGCCCTGCCCTGGCCGACGCCGCCGACTCCTGTCTTCACCTGGAGCCACTCCTCCCCGGGTTCGGGGATGGCGTCGGAGACAACGCGCGAGATTCAGTGGGAGTCGAATGGTTAGTCACTTCCGCCCCTCTCAGTCCCCCAGGGGGAGGGTTGTGGCGGTCCCCCCCCTGATTTCACAGTAAGAAATTGTCAAAACAAAGCGTGAATCACTTCAGGAGACAGGCGAGGGAGATGGCGAGCGCTTGTGAGGCTGCCGCCGGGCAGGTGGGTGGCGACCGACTCTGCGCGACGCGACCACTCCCCAAGCAACTTCAGATCATTCAGCCGCTTCTGTCGCTCAACGGCGATGTACCTGCTGACGTCGACGAGGCTGATGACGATGCCTACACCGAAGAAAGCGGTCCGACGCTTGCTGACACGCGCCAAGGTACGTCGTCAGGGAGCCTCACACCACAGGGCTCGATGGTGACGACGCTAGGTTTCAGCGACTCAGCGTCGTCCGCTACCGAGCTGCTGCGCGTCCTGGAAGGGAAGTTGTCGTCCGCGGGTGCGCTCGCCTCTCTGCGCTTCTCCGGTAGGCCAGAGGTGGCCGAGCACGCGGTCGTCCGCCTGCCGACGCGCCTCTACCGCGCTCGGCTGCGTCGCGGACAGCGTCCAGTAAGCGCTCGACTGACGCCGCCGACCGCCGAACCCGTCAGGTGCCCTCCGACACGCTGGAACCAGATGACGTGCCCAGTGGGTGGGAATCTCCTCACGCCCGCCCTGTGCAATTCTTAACCTTTTCCGGTGACCCTCCCCTCCCTCCTCAGGGCCCTGGAGCAGCTGTACATTAGCGTCGTCACTCTGTTCGTGTTGTCGCTTAGGCCGTTGCCTCTACCAGGCTTTGCGTTGCATGTCGATTGTCGACCTCTTTTGGGTCGCGTGGGTGACCTAGCTGCAGGATGTGTGTCGTGTGACGCGTACCGCTTCTCCCTTCGAGCGCACGTTTCGCTGTCGGCCCAATACAAGAGTGAACCTTGGACACGCGCCGAACGCCGCCCACTCCCGAGTTTGGACGAAGCGTTCGTTGGCGTATCGCCGCCCCCGCCATCGCCACCGAGCCCTCGCTGGGTGGGCGCTGCCGCAGCTAAGTCCAGTTAGCCGCTGTGGCTTCTCGTCTGAGTAAAAAGACTGCACTAGCAATCGACCCAGTGCGATCACAGTGACAGGCGACCAGCGCTTGTAATAGTGCACTCAGCATTGATGCATCATATACACACAATATGACCATAGAACAGCGGATATGTGCCATATGTTTTTTCAAATTTTTGAAGCTCGAAGCAGAACTCGTCCGTCGGCATCGCCGCCGCTGTCGCCCACAGACGCGCGGCGATGAACGCATTTCCGAGACGAAGCCAGCGAGCGCTGATTATTCATCAGTCATCATTTATGTTGGAAGTCAGTATCCGAGTCGAATCATCATCGCAATATTCGCTTCGCTTTCGCAATAGCCCGATTGTGTCGGCATTTGTTTGGAGAGAAATTGTTAGGTGGACGGCTGGACGCCTCATTCATGACAGGATTGTGCGACGCCGACGTTGCCGAACATGCGCGCACGCGTTCTTCTAAATTCCGTTGAGGATTTGGTCATTTCCCCGTTACACCGTGGAGGGAGCTTTTGGCATTCAACATTCAAGCAATGAAGAAACCTGGAGTTCCCGTCTAGCAACGGTGCACAAAAGTTGGATAAGCCGAAGCGACAGCGAATTAGCGAATTTGTGCTTGGATGGACCGTGGACGCTCAACTAGCTGTGAGAGCGTGCGCCGCATGTATTTGTTCGTTTACACTTTGCGTAATTTTATGGCGATAAAAATAATATTTACAAGGATTCCGCGGGGCACGCCACCTTCTCTGCGCTCCACACTGTCCGCAAGCCAACTCGCACTTTTGAGAACGGGGGGGGGGGGTTGCCGTCGTCAGGGTTGGGCGTGCTCTGTGTGGTAGAAGCGGTGGCGAGAGGCGGCCACGCTAGGGGGGGGGGGAGAGGGGAGGGTGGCGTGATAGCGGCCGCCGTCCGGCCTCGCCTGACGACGACTGGCAGCCTTCTTCTTCCTGTAGACACCGTCCCGGCGGGTCTTGCCTGCCGCCGCCGCTCCGCTAGCTAGCGCGTCCCTGCTGCCGCTCGCGGTCGCCGCCGCCGCCGCCCCTATCCACGGCCACGGTCACCCCTTCTCTCCCTGCGCCCTGCGGCCCTCCCCACCGCCTCCCCTCCTAGCGAAGAGGGGCGACCGTGCGCGCCACTTTGCTGTGTCATACGTACACAGACGCCGCCGTGGCATAAAGCTGCTTCGCTCAACACGTATCTTTTGCTACACTTCCCGGCAGTTTTTTTTTGCTCTACGTATGAACGTAGTACGGCGTGCGATCTTGAATTTTTAGTCTCCATCATTACGTTGCTCATGAGGAGAGCGCCGCGTGTGGCGTGTTCCTCAACCGCTGGTTCGTTTGTCGAACGCGGACTTTGCTCCTTTGTCGTCGTCGTCCTTGCGGTCTGCGTGTTGCGTTGCTAGCCTGCGTTAGGCCTCGAACGCGAGCGCTGTCGTGGCGATGACGCACATGGACGGAGCCGAGGAAGAAGGGCTGTTGCGGTGCGCAGGTGTAGGAGGCGGCGGCTTCGCGGCGGAGAGAGAGCAGCGCGGCCGGCCAAGCAAGAGGGAGAAGTCTAACGGAGCGTGGACGACGCCGCGAGGATGAGTCTGCTACGCGACCGCCTGGTCTTCCAGGACAACAGGACCTCATTGCACCTGCCCTACAAGTTCCCCGTCCTGCTGCCCTTCGAGCAGGACTTCGACCCGGTGCCGCCGACCGTCTTCTTCCAGCGCGCCTGGCACCACTCGGTGACCATCTCGGCCATCTACCTCGCCCTCTGCTACCTGGGCATCGGCTGGATGCGCGAGCGGAAGCCGTTCGAGCTGCGGGCCGCGCTGATCGTCTGGAACTGGGCGCTAGCGCTCTTCAGTCTGGTCGGCACGGCGCGCTGCCTCGAGGAGGCCGTGGCGGCGGTGCGCGAGCACGGCTTCGCCGCGACGCTCTGCTGGGGCACGGAGCCCTGGCAGCCGGCCGCCTACTGGTCCCTCCTCTTCGCCGTCTCCAAGGTCGTCGAGCTGGGCGACACCGCCTTCCTGGTGCTCCGCAAGCGACCCGTCATCTTCCTACACTGGTACCACCACGTCACCGTGCTCGTCTTCGTTTGGCACTCCGGTGAGCGGCTGCCCAACGCACGTTGAGTATCTCGGACTTGGGGCGTCCTTTGCAGGGGCCGAGCTGACGGCCGCGGGTCGGTGGTTCGTCGTCGTGAACTTCTTCGTGCACAGCCTCATGTACGCGTACTTCGCGCTGCGGGCCATGGGCGTGCGCATCGCAAAGGGCATCAGCATGTGCGTCACCTCGCTGCAGCTGTCCCAGATGCTCCTCGGCGTCTACATCATCGCGCGCGTCGCACACTTCAAGTGGCAGCAGCGGCCGTGCCAGCAGAGCTATCAGAACATCGCGCTCGGCGCCGCCATCTACTCGTCCTACTTCGTCCTCTTCGGCAAGTTCTTCGCCGACGCGTACCTACGCAACAAAGGCGCCAAGAAGACCAAAGCCGACTGACGTGACGTCCCCCCCTCCCTCCCCTCCCCCACCGCCACCACCACTAGGCCGCACACCCCCAGAGAGAACTGAGGGGACTCTGTTCGCTATATAGGCCGCGTGCATGGCGCCGTTGTCGTCGTCCGCGTCTCGGTCTCACCGCCTGCCAGTCTGTCCGCTAGTCCCTGTCCTCGGTCCTGTAGCGCCCGCCCGCCCTCATCCGGCGGTCGCTCTTCTTGCTGGACGCCCGCGCGCGCGTGCACGCCTTGCGATACTGCCGTTGGCTATATCAAAACATGACGAAATAGAAACCCGACGTTTTACGCGTCCGTCGATGCCACGACGGGTGTCCGCGAACTGTCGTCGACGCTTTCGACTGCAGGCTTCTTCGGCTTGTATCTCAGTCGATTTCTAGCTTTTTTTGGGTTCAATCCGTAGGCCTTGAGGCGGTCGTCGGTCAGCGTGTCTGCGAGCGTCTTGCGGCGCTGTCGGCGTCGCCCTCGACGTCCAGAAGTCGCACTGTCAACTGGAGAAGCTGCTGGAGGAGCGTCGCTGCTGGCGGTGACGAGTCCTTCCACGTCGTCGGCCCGCCCTCTCCGGCCGCCTCGGCGCTTCCGTTTTTTCCGCTGCGCCTTGCCGCCCTCCATGGCCTGCTGCTCTGCGCTAAAGGAAGCGGCCCGTCCATCCATGCCAGTTGGCGTCAACAAGCCTTGGACAAAGAGAACCTGGCCGGCTGTCCGTAGACACTGGTCAGGATTCGCGCCTTCTTCGCTTCGTTGCGAGCTCGGGCCGCGTAGAAGACGACGTCGTTCCTCTCCTCGGCCTCGGACCTGTGCGTTTGGCGCCAAGTACGCCGACGCAGCGGCCCCAAGCAAGGGCGAGCCGAACCGGTATTGCGACGCCTTCTTGAGCGACACCCAGGCGTTCAGCTCCTTGTCGTCGGCCGTCAGCAGCTGCGCGCCGCTCGTCGCCGCGTATAGGGCGCCGGACAGGCGGACGGACACGCGTTGACACGCACGCACCTCGTCCACGCTCAGGCCGAAGTCGTTGGGCACGGTCTCGCGGTACTTGAAGCGGACCGGAGTGTCGCCCACGACGTCTTCGTAGTGCAGCTTGTAGTACTCGTCGAAATACTGCTCGAATGTCTTCTCGTCTAGAACAGAACAAGTTTGCCGAGATTGAACAGAGGAGCCAGGTACAAACGTTAGAACTGTACTTGGATTGAAGAGAGGCTTCTGCCTCCGCAAGGCGGCCCCTAAGGCCGTCTCCTTTTTCGGTTTGCCGTTGGGGACGGCGGATGGGTGAGTGTTGTTGGGCGGGGCGGAAGTACCCACGCGGTCCCAGTCCGGCAGGTCGTCGGCGTCATCGTCCGACTCCGACACGGCCGGCTTGTCGTCGTCCGCCTGCTCCGCCCCTTCCGCATAGTAGTCCTCGTCGAAAAGTTCCTGCACGCAGCGCTGCCGGCGGTCGGCGCGCCGCGTCCCCATCCCCTCCCCCCCCCCCCCGACGGGAACCTTCATCCGTTGGTCGTAGCGCTGGGGGTCGAAGTCTGCCTCGAGCTCCTCGAGACTGAGCGGCAGGTCGCGCTTGCCCGAGACGCGCCTGAGCTTGCTGAGCTTCTCGTTGATCTCCTCCTCCTTCAGACGACGCATGCAGCGCAGCTCCGCCTTGACGCGCCGCCGCTCCTGCTCCTTTCGCTCCTTGTGCGCCTTCCGCTTCTCTCTGCGCGTCTCGTCCGTCTTGCGCAGCGAGTCGGCCACGGTGCGCGGGTACGCTTTGATCTGCCAGCGGAGAACCACACCGTCCGCCGTGGCCCAGGCGCGCGGCGCTGGCTGGGGGCGCGCACGAAGTCGGCGTCGGGGTCCTCGAAGCGGAAGTTGTACTTTCTCTCGAAGTCCTCCTGCTTCTCGAGCAGCTGCTCGTCGTCCTCGTCCCCGCTACTGCCGCCCACCACTTCCTCGTAGGTGGGAATGCTGGAGGCGCCACCGACCGTACGCGGCGACAAGCACGAGCGTAGAAGCGAGCCGATGTGCAACGGACCGCGTCCCGCTGTCGTCGTCCGTCTTGTGCCGCTTGTCCAGCACGTAGTCTCTGAGAAAGCGTTCCGACTCGCTAAGCGCCAGATTATCCCAGTAACTTTTCAGGCTTTTCTGAATCGTTCAGCGATACACGAATACAGACGTACGTGCAGAGAATCTGGGACGACTTACGAGAGGTTCGGCCGCCTCCGACTCCTGCCGGCGGCCCTTGAGCCATTCGACGTAATCGTTTTCCTCAGCCTTCACTTCCGCAGCCGATTTTTCTCGCCGCTTCAGAAGCTCGCCGTCGTCATCGTCTGGCGCAGCTGCCTCGAGCAAGCTGGAAAGGGTGCCACTTGTGGGAGACGCGCTCCATCCCTACCGTTCCTCCACCTCTGCCGGATGCTCTCCTGTCGTTGCGCGTAGCTGCCCTCCGCCGGCGCAATTGCTCGTCCACGGTCGCCGGCCTCCTGTTCGTCTTCGAGCTGCCTACAACAGCGGCGTGGCTCCAGCGAGCGTACGTACCCAGCGGACACAACCAACCCCTCCTTTTCGACAGCGACTTTGCGGTGATAGTCTTTGAGGAACATCTTCTCGTCGGCGTCGCGCTTTGACTTCGAAGTCGAAGCAGCAGTGCGCTCGACACTTTGGGCGTGGGAGAAGAAGCGCTCGGACGCGTCGTAGATGCGCGCGTCCTTGGCCTTGAGCGCCGAGAGCGTCGTCTGCAGACGCGGCGACGCACGCTGCGAAGGCCTTCCAGGTGAGCTGGGCCGAGAGGGAGCCGACCAGAAAGTCCTTCTCGACGTCATCCGTCCACAGCTGCGCGTCCGAGTCGTCGCTCTCGCTGCTCGACGCGCTCTCGCCCTCGCCGGTCACCGCCGACTCCCCGTAGCGATCCTTCACTAGACCGGCCGGGCTCCAGCTCGGCAGAGCGCGCCAGCCTCCCCGACAACGCACGCACGCTTTTGAAGCTCCTCCTTTCGGCGCCAGGCATTGTAGCTGGAAGCATAGCTCTTGTTGACGGTGAGCGCCGGCCCATACTGACCGTCGTCGTCCTCGTCTTCACTCGACCGCAGCAGCCGTTCCGCCTTCTCAGTCATGACAAACGGTGCTGCACAACAGCCGAGTCGCACCTAAGTACCGTAACTATTACCGTATACTGAGGCAAGATCGTCTCTGCTACGATCGCTACACCGGCACTGTTGCGCCCCTGGTACTCAATAATTGGCGCATCGGATTCGGAGCTTGCCCTGCGTCCAAATCTCATTCTCAAACATTTATTCTGAACAAACGTTCTATACAAGAACATGTGCGAGCCACACGTGGGTTGGTAGACAGTAATCAAGTCGACAGCCACTCCAGCTTCGTGTGTTGCGGGTGACTGTATCGGATCACGAGTAGACAGTAACCACTTCTTTTCCAGTCCCCCTCACGAGCAGCACCCTTGGAAGGCGATCCGTGAGCGCTTCCAAGTAGCCGATATAATTGCTGCAACGCAAGGCATCAGGCGGACGGACGACAGCAGTCAGACTCTCCCTACCGTAGTCCCTCTCGCAGTTTGGGCGGCTGCGGGAGGTTGAGGATGACGAGCCGAGTGTCGCTCGTCAGCTTCTCGCGTATCTTCTCGTTAAGTCTGACGGCGGTGTGCATCTTGCGCACCTGGCGCTTGTCGACCGCGCCGCCGCCGCCGCCGCCGCCGCCGAGGCGACTGGCTGCTGCGGGCTGCTGCCGACTGGCACGCGCCAACTCGGACGGCGTGAACGTGAACTCGTTGGCCGCCGCGGCCGCGCCGCCGCCGCCGTTCTCCGCCTTGATTGCGCTGAACGAGCAGCCGTGGCGCGACCACTGAGAAATTGGGCTGGCGCACCTCAGATCGGCCACCGTGTCGCGGGCGTCCATCTCCGCCTGGTCGGCGGCCTCGGTCTGCGTCGAGTCGGCGCGACGCAGCGACTGCGCGGGCGTGTGACTGTTCACCAGCACCGTCTGAGGCTGAAACCAATCGGAACTGCTCGCCCCATTCCCCCGACATACCTAATCGCTCTGATGCACGTGACAACACCCAACAACAATCTCTATCGGACTACGGTCAGAGCAAACAGCAAGTCAAAAGCGGCACAGACACGTGGCTTACAGGCGGCGTAAACGTTTTCTGCAGCCTCCCCAGTGAAGGCTAAAGGTGTCCGCGCTGCTACACTGTCAACGTTGCACTTTCTCCATGTTCGTGTGTGTTGAGGGTCATTAGAGGGTACCGCCGCCGGCGACGTACCAGACTCCGCTTGAGGCGCGCCGGCAGGTGTAGGTCGTGGAGAAATCGATTGCGCTCTTCCATTAGCATGGTTCGTTCGTAGGCGTAGGCCGACACCTCCGAATCGGCCAGCTCCACCACCTCCGTCTGAACAGTGGGCCGTGCGCAGCAGCGCCGCCAGCGGTCTCGGTCGGGCGGGGGAGTGACGCACGACGGCGTCGATGCGCAGCTGGTAGAGGAGGCGCTCGATGTCGGCCTTCATGCGCACGCTGTTGTCGTTGAGCTGCGCGACCGCGAACAGGCGCAGCCGGCAGTCGCGCCACACCTGCGGTCAGAGAGTAGGCTTCGAGGGGACAAGGGCGCAAGGGAAGGGAGGGAGGGAGGGAGGGAGGGGAGGGAGGGAGGGAGGGAGGGAGGGAGGGAGGGAGGGAGGGAGGGAGGGAGGGAGGGAGGGAGGGAGGGAGGGAGGGAGGGAGGGAGGGAGGGAGGGAGGGAGGGAGGGAGGGAGGGAGGGAGGGAGGGAGGGAGGGAGGGAGGGAGGGAGGGAGGGAGGGAGGGAGGGAGGGAGGGAGGGAGGGAGGGAGGGAGGGAGGGAGGGAGGGAGGGAGGGTGCGGGCTGGCTGGCAGGCAGGCCAGACCGCGGACCTTGTGCTGGCCGATGAGGTAGGCGAGCAAGATGAGCAGGCCGCCGTCGTGCAGCACCCACCAGACGTCGACGAAGCCCTGCTTACGCTCGACCGCGAAATCGCCTTTCGCCACGATCAGGCACATGTCGGCGGCCGCGCCTCGGTGAATACTGTCTGCAGCACGACAATTCGCTGACCGCCACGCGCAGCCATGGATTCGAGAGCCACAGCCGCCGACCCAACCGAGAAAGTCCAGATATCCCGTTTTCCACTGGTCTGAGCCCTCCGCGTGCGTCGCCCTCGTCGGCCAGCCAACGAGCAGCGTATTCGGCTTGAGGCCGCCCACTCCGGCGCTCTGAACCACCACCGCCCATCTGTCGCAGCAGGGCGACCACGTGACAGCAGACTTGGATCAAGGTGGAAACGGAGCTGGCGAGACTCTGTTCCCCACCGATGATGACGACGTTGGCAAACCCCTTGAGCTTCGCCTCCGCCATATCCGCTACGAGACTCTGCCAACGCAGCGAGATTGCACGTCGGCCGCGCGCAGCGAGGGGTACGTATGCCAGAGCAGCGAACGTACGTCTTTGTATTGCTGGGCGTCGGCGCGGTCTTTGGCCGAGGTGGGGTCGCCTTGGAAGAGAGAGACGACCATGGCAAGTCCCTTGCCCGCCTTGAGTTGACTGGCCAGCTGGAGTTTGTTGAGCCGTCTGGCGCGCTCCTCCTCGCGCTCCACCTTCGCCAACACCAGCAGCTGCGGCCTGCACGCACCCACGCACGCGCGCGCAGTCACGGCAGTCAGGGACGCGCGCAGGGCTCAGCAGCGGCGCCGCTCGCACCGCCAATTCTTGGGGTGCGGATGGTTCTCCTCGATCTTGAGCAGACTGTACTGGGCCGTCGTGAGCGCCAGGCCGCGCATGCCGTCGCCCCACTCCTTCTTCGCCCTGCACGCGGCGAGCGCCGAGTGGGGCCGTGGGCTGGCTCTGGTCGCGCCAGCTCACCCCTTCCACTCGACGTATTTGTAGATGAGCGCGCAGAGGAGCAGGGATGCGAGTCCGTAGTACCAGTAGGTGGCGAACATGATGAGGAGGCAGAGGACGGCGCCGAGCAGCGACAGAGACCAGTGGTAGTAGCGGAAGCGCGGCCGCCAGTTGGGCGCGCCCAGCAGGGAGTGGAGGGCGCAGACGAGATTGATGGCCGCGTAGCACATGAGGAAGAACAAGTCGACGACGGGCGCGATGTAGTCGACCGCGCCGATGAGGATCGCCAGCTCCACGAGCACCGTGGTCGCCACCAGGCCCACCACTGAACGGGGCGGGCGTCTTCGGCTGCGGCTAGACGAAAACTGGGCACTGGGCCCGGGCACTGACGCGGCTCGTTGCGGCTCGTCACGCGGCTGAAGGGCCTCAAGAAGGGCAACACCTCTTCTTTCGCTATCGACTGCAGCAGACGCGGAGCGCCTAAACAACCACGGCGGCGCATCCAGCACTCGGCTGGGCTCTGCTCGGCGCATGGGTACGTACTGCAGAGACACTGCAGGGCGGCGCCGAAGGTGGAGGTGAAGGCGCCGATGAGTATCACCCAGTCCGTCGGCCAGGCCAACGCGGCCGTCACCATGCCGCCGTTGGGCAACGCTCGGCCGTACCTGCGGCCAAGTGCGCCTTTCTATCTCGGCCACCAACACGAGACGAGAGGAGAGGCTCGTCGGACGGACTTGTCGCGCAACAGCTCGCCGCGTATGGAGCCTCCGAAGACGAAGACGAGCGACAGGTAGACGAAGGAGGTTGTCAGCTGCGCCAAGATTGTGCCGGTCGGGATGGAGCGCTGCGGGTCCTTGAGGTCGCCTGCAGGGCGCCAAGCGGCTAGTCGAGAGCCGAGCGAAGGGGGACGATGCTCACCGCTCATGTTGGAGCCGGTGAGAATGCCCGTCACCGAGGGGAAGTAGATGGCGAGCAGCTTGAGGAAGGTCGTGCCGATGTCTTGGAAGACGACGTAGTCGCGGTCTCCCTTCCGGCCCGGATACGACTCGCCGCTTGCCATGTACGTGGAGCGCCAGTTGGCTGTAGAAGGGAGCGATGGAAGCGTCTGCGAGAGCGAGCGAGCGGGTGAGGAGGAGACGACGAGACCCCAGAGCAGCGACGGCCGGAAGCCGGGGAAGGCGTCGACGCAGGCGACTTGCGCGTCCACGGAGCAGTTGGCCGCGGCCGCGTCTCGGCAGAGCCAGTCGGCGAGCAGCGTCGAGTTGCGCTCGCAGAAGGCGCACACGTCGCCTCTGTCCTCGAAATCCTTGGGCAGGAACGCCGTGTGGCGCAGCAACTCGCCGTCCACAAGGCACACTCTTGAATCAACCGTCGTCGGCCTGTCAACTCTCGACAGCCAGCCCTGCCTCCAAGGCAGTCAACCCACTTGAGTCCGTCGCCCTGCGAGCGGACGGTCTTCTCGAGCGCGCCGGCGTACATGCAGAGGATGCTGACGCAGACGCAGGCGAGAGTCAGCGGCGCGAACAGCTGCACGAAGCGAACGCCCAGCGCGACGATAATAAACTCCACAAGCTAAAGCGAGCATTTTTCCTCTGGGCTGCTGGTGCGAGCGGGCGGAGAAGGCTAGGTGCGTAGCTACGCGCGCGACCGGCCGACCGACCAGCAGCAGCGTGGCGTAAAGGCGGAAGTTGTGACTCATGACGCCCAGGAAGCCGGTCTCCGACTGCACCTCCGCACCGCCGATCGTCGCGCCCGGCACAATGTACATCTGAAAGCAGCCGCGTACGTCGCCCACCGCTGGCGCGCAGTCGGCATCGCTGCAGACCAAAAAAATCTCGACGCCGCCGACGAGGTACATGGCCGTGGCGACGGCGTTGGCCAGGTAGAAGAGGACGCCGACGGCGCTGCCGAATTCAGGGCCCAGGTTCCGCGAGATCATGAAGTAGCTACCGCCGCTCTCCACGACGCCGTTCGTCGCGACCGCACTCATGGAGATGCTCGTGAGCAGCGTCTGCACCAGCCCCCACCTCAACGGAGTCGCCACAACAGCCCGCCGCTCTGCTCACGCAAAGGCAGCAGAGAGCGACCATCGCGGCGCCCTCCATGACGCCCGCGGAGCCGACGAGCCAGTGGAGCCGGAGGAACATGAGCACGCCGAAGACGTGCTGGATGGTCGGCAGGTAGACTCCGATGAGCACGCCCAACTTGGCACTCTGAGAGGCCACGACCGTGAGTGGGCGCAGTGGAGAGGTGGCAACTGCTCTGGGTCGACAACCGCTTGCTTGGCGATGCTGCGCTCGCGCTCGGCGGGCCCGGGCAGCGTGAAGCTGTGCAGGTAGCTGGCCAGGAGGGGCGTGGCCGCCACACCGCCGGTGCCGCCCGACTCGGACGCGTCGTCGGCGTCGTAGAGCGCCAGGTTGCGCGCGCCTCTCTGGCCCCGGCTCGAGTGCAAGCTCACCTTCGCCGTCGCCGTCGTCGTCGTCGCCGCCGCCGCCTCCGCTGGAAGCTTGGCGCTCGACGCCGACCCCTCCACGCTGCTGATGCGGAACAGCGCGCGCTTCGGCGGCGCGCGCTCGCCCGCGACGGCGGCCTTCTCTTCCGCCGACATCTTAGCCGTCAGCTCTCCGCCAATTAGGACAAGTTGCCTAAAGGGCGACGCGCGCGAAATGGGTCGGCGGTCGTCTAGTCGTCCGAGGTTCGACAATTAGGCAGTAGCGAGGCGAGGCGGGGCTGTGTGGCAGCAGGGCAAAATCGATAAGCACCACTTGCGCCCTAGTCGAGAGGAAAGAAAGGAAGAGAGACAGAAGCGTTGGGCTGCAAGCTGCAGGCTTCCGCCGGTCCAGTGACGTCGACGGCAAATGCGGAGCCGTCAAAAGCCGCGCGAGTGCCGCTGCGAGCCGTTGCCACACAGCCCCAAGCAAACAACATCGCGACCTTCGCAGCACAGCTTTACTACCCTCATGTCATCATGCACAGCAGAGCAAGCTCGGGCAGAGGCGACCAAGCGACATCCAAGTAGCGCTCTACCGCAGACTTGTGAAACGGTGAAAGA
This sequence comes from Paralinhomoeus sp. GSCO2_6, assembly GCA_030248085.1. Lineage (NCBI taxonomy): Eukaryota > Metazoa > Nematoda > Chromadorea > Monhysterida > Linhomoeidae > Paralinhomoeus > Paralinhomoeus sp. GSCO2_6. The sequence continues at coordinate 3,841 of JASAMY010000751.1, read as the reverse complement.
AAGCCACACGCGTAGATTACACAGAGCATTAGTAGCTAGCGTCGTGTTGAGGGAAAGAGCGACTACGCAACGACTGTTAGTCTAGCGAGCTCGCAAGCAGGCGCCCGCCCTACTGACCGTTGGGAGGCATTAGCTGGCCAAGAAGACCTCGGAAAAATTCCCGCGCCATTTTCTTGCGTCGAACGGCGCGTTCCTGCTTCGTGGGCAGCGGCGGCGGCGGAGTGGACGGGCGGGGCAGCGGCCGACCTTCTCTCGTCTTGGGCGCTTCCTTCGATTCGGCAGCGTTCGTTGCCTCGCTGCTGCCCACGCGTCGCGCGTGGGCCACGTCTGCGATCGCTCTGCAGAGCAGCCGCTCGAACGGCGCTCGCGACACTTCGCTGCCGAGGCGCGCCAGCGGCCCAGAGTCGAGGGACGCCCCCGAGAGCCGGGACGAGCCGAGCAAACCCCGGCCGCCGACCGCGGTGCCACCGAATCCGCCGAGCAGCGCGTCTGTCATCGACCACACCATTTGCGCGAAAACACGCCGCTACGCACCGGTGATGCGCACGCCTCTAGCGGCGCCCAGCAGACTCATGCAGACGTCGGAGAGACGCGTGAAGTTGAGTCGATCGACAACTCGCAGGGACGAGGAAGGGTCGACGACCGTCGCGGGAGTTGGTGAGGCGCTGGTCGTCGTCAGCTGCACGCTTCCAAGGAAGCCTGGAAGCGCAGCGCTCCGCTCTGATGGGCACGTACACGAGAAACACAATGCTGCTTCGTAGGGGCGAACCTGTCTCGACCAGGCGGCCCTCTAGAGTCGAGCCCAGGGCCAGGCTCCACACCGCCATCCAGAGACGGCAGTCCATGAGCAGCGAGCTAGCTCTATTGACCTAGTAAGGTACGATAGTGAGCGAGCAGATACCGTAGTCGAGAGGTAAACCAAGCAGAGGTGCACACAGGCGACGCCGACCCTTTCATATTTCGTTGCAATTCAAGACGGCGTGCACGGCGGCGGTGTATCACAACGGGCCCGACACCAGCAGCCACTGCCCCAGTAGACTCAACCAGGGCCAGAGCTCATGCAACAGTTGATCCCTTGATTTACTCCTAACACGCGACGCGGCGGAGGGCGAGACGAGGGTCAGTTGGGAGGCTGGGGTGGGGGCGCGTTGTCTTGGCCCACGTCGTCGTCCTCATCCTCGTCTTCTGCGTCGTCGTCGTCGGAGCTCTCGGCCGACGAAGACAGCGCTTTCTCTGGCAGCTTGTAGAGCAGCAGCGACTGCTGAACCGTCCAACCGACGCTACAGAGAAGCGGACGAGAAGAGGGCGACGACGCACCTTGTTGGGATCCTTCATGAGCAGGTACTTGCCGGCAGGCCGCTTCATGCACTCGTCGACGATGCAGCGCAGCACCCCTACAGCGCTGCGCGCCAACACACTGCTCGGCCACGTCGCGCCACGCACGCACGCACGCGCGCACCCCAGCAGTTGTGCAGGTCCAGTCCAATGTTCTGCGCGAAGTCGGCGGGCCGGTACTGCGCCGATCCCAGAATCACGTGCCGGTGGATGTCCCTCGCCGCGACGCGACTCACGAACCTGCGGGGACACGGCACTCGCCGTCGGCCGAGCACACGAGACCCCCCCCCCTCCGGCTTCCGTCAGCCACGCACCCGAACTTGAGAAGATGCGAGTTGGCGAGTATGGCCTGGAGAGTCCACTTGGCCAGTTTGTAGCTGTTGTTCTGCATCTCCGTGGCCAGTACCGCGCCGGCCTGCTGGTCCAGCTTCGCGCGCCAGTCCATGCCGTGCGAGTACTGCAGCAAGGGCGGTCGAGGCTAAGGGGACCCAGAAGGGTGGGGGGCACGTACCCGGGAGTCCCACTCGTTGAAGGCGTTGATGTTAACGAGCTGCTGGTCGCCGTTGGGCAGTAGCTGGACGGCGTCGTGCTGCGTCCGACAGACGAGCACCAAGTCGTCCGCGTCACCCTCGCGCCGACCCAAGTTCCACTTGCGGTACCTGCGCGCGCAGACGGGCACGCGTAGAGAGGGGGCGCCAAGGAGGGGGGTGGGGGCACAATGACCTGTAGGCGACGGTGGCCTCGCCTTCGACCGCGTCGTCAAAGGGCAGCGTCACGTTGCGCATCTTGACGACGGGCTCTTCGCTCTGAACCCAAGGCGCGCGCCGACTATAGAGGCCGCACGCAAGAGTAGCTAGAAAGGAAAGGACGACGCACCCGCTTGAGGACTTGTTGACGATAGTTGTGGTTGATGTAGAGTGCCTCCTCGGCCAGATCCTTGGGCTGGTTGATCTTGGGCGTGGACTCGTCCGCGACTGGCGGGTCCTGGGCCGTCTCGCTGACCGTCAGCGCCACTGCGCAACGGTGCAAACGTTGTCCGTCCGTCGCGCGCGCACGCACGCAGCGGCGTGAGCGCCAGGCGGCCGCGCTTACCGACGGAGTTCGAGTAGAGGGAGACGCCTTCGCGCCAGTCGAAGAAGAGCTTGTCTCCGATGCGGTGCGCCACGATGTCCCAGGAGTTGACGCTGCGCGTGCACGACATCAGCGCCGCCAGAATGATGTCCGTGGCGAAGACGCGACCCGCGCCCTCGCTCGCGAGCTGCGCAACCGCCGACGCCCTCGCCTCGGCAACGGTGGCGACGACGACGACGACGACGACGAAAACGCGCACCTTCTGTATGGTGAGGTCGTAGGAGGTGGAGTGGAACTCGATGTCGCCCTTCTGCGGCTGCAGCATGCGCTCGCGTCGCGTGTTCACGTGGTCATAGGCCTTGTCGTAACCGTACAACTGGCCGTATAGCTCGCCCTCGCTGCAGCCAGCGCGCGCGCGTCACGCTCCACGGGAACGCGCCACGTCCGTGCCCGCATCCAGCCTACATGTCGACGCCCGGCTCCTGGCCGTCCTCCACTCCCACCGGCCAGTAGCGCATCTTGGACAGCCGCGCGAAGTCCATGTCCTCCTCCACCGACTGTCAAGCGAGCGAGCGCGCGCGCATGCCTCGTGCTAGCACGTCAACGAGAGCGGCTCGGCAGAGCTCACCCAGTCGGGTTTCACTTGTATGGAGGGCGCCCGGGGCTTCTTGGAGTGGCCGTCGAAGCGGCCGCCGCGGCCCCAGCCGCCGCGGCCGCCGCCTCGCCAGCCGCCGCGGAAGTTGCCGCCGCGGCCGCCCCGCTGCTGCCAGGAGCCGTACCGGCCGCCCGTGTAGCCCGCCTGGCGCATCTTCTCCCGCTCCTTTTGCACTTGCTTCCGCTACAGACAGACGGGCGCCTCTGTCCACCACGTCTCGCTCCCTCCCTTCCTCCCACCCACACCCCTCCTTTCCTTCCCTCCCTACCATCAAGGTCATCTGGCGAACGCGATTCGCCCGCTGCATGGTGCTGCGGAAGGGCTTGCCGCTGTCGACGAGCTGGAAGGCCGCGTCCTCCTCGTCCACGAACTGCGCAGCTGCAACGACGGCCGCGCATCGACTCGGCTGGCGGACACGACACGGCCGCCCACACTTACTGGGCCGCTTTCCATACTGGTCACCGTAGCGCTTGTCCGAGCCTAGCCAATCGCAGATCTTGCCGATCTTCTCTCCTTTGTTGAACTCTCTAAACGGGTAGTCCGGAAAGAGATCGGGAGCTGGCGTCGGTCCCCATCCGTTGTCTTTGTCCTAAAGCGTCAGCTCGCACGCGGTCCCAAAAAGCACCGTCGTTTAACAGAACGGGCTCCCGCTCCCGCTTCGTGTTGCTGGACGAACGCTCAACACTGACCATGATTTCGGCTGGTAGAATCTTCGATATGTCCATCGTCGTCTCTCGTTCAGCTTCACGGCTCCCCAGCTAAGGCGCAACGGAAAACGGA